>JAQGBW010002018.1:0-21897 GCA_034698625.1 Julus scanicus
AATTAACAATTTAAATCAAAAAATAAATATAACAAGACCTTGTAAACGTCTTAAAGAATGTGTATACATTTTTAATTATATTGAAACTTTTTTATTTTGAAAATTGGGTGAAGTGCAAATTTTACCCATTGAAATACATAGGGTACCAGATGCCCTTAATGCACTATAGATGGCGCTGCGAATCGCCCAACTTTACCCATTATATTTCACTGTCATCACGTTTTTTGGCTACCGCAATGCGGAGTCCATTAACGTCACTTAAACATTAACATAATCAGAAATTAAAGAATTAATTAAGTCGACGTCATCATAAAATATAAAAAAAAAACTCTTTCTCCACCCCATGCCCACGTCATCACCAACTTTTTTCCAAAAAGTGTGACCACATGACGGGGATTAAAAAAGAGGATGATGAGAATACGAAGAAACCCTTGCCATTTATTTCATTACGAATTCATCCAAATGTTTTTTTGGTGTGTTTTGTGCATTTTGTGCGCGCCATTAACGGTGTCTATATTCGGCCATTTTGGATCTGATCCAAAGTTTAGGAAAAGGAAAAAACTATTTTTGCGCATAATCTGGATTTCTATCCCTCAGAGAGAATGAAACACGCGATAAGTTTTAATAATAGATTTATGAACTTTCTACCTGTCGGAGTTTAGAAATGCCACTCACTACCACAAATACTTAAAAAGAGGGGGAGCCACAACGACATCTGCACAAAATGTGGTAAAATAATTCAAATCAAGGGTTTCGGGAATATGTACAATGGATTTGAACGTTTTTGGCAACATTTAAAGATACAACAATTATATTTTAGTAAAATAAAAAAAATACTACATCTAAGCCACAATCCCACTGTACAAAAAAACCGCAAGTACCACTAAGCCACGCCCATTTCGTGTAAACCACTCCCTCCACAACCTGGCCACTCCCATTTCGGGTAAACCATTCCCTCCACAACTATGCCACTCCCACCACCACTAAGTCACAATCCCACTGCAAATGAAACAACAGTACCACTAAGCCACGCCCATTTCGTGTAAACCACTCCCTCCACAACTATGCCACACCCATTTCGCGCAAATCACTCCCTCCACAACTATGCCACTCCCACCACCACTAAGTCACAATCCCACTGCAAATGAAACAACAGTACCACTAAGCCACACCCATTTCGTGTAAACCACTCCCTCCACAACTATGCCACACCCATTTCGCGCCAATCACTCCCTCCACAACTATGCCACTCCCACCACCACTAAGTCACAATCCCTCTGCAAATGAAACAAAAGTACCACTAAGCCACTCCTACCACAACTAAGTTACCCCAAAACAGATAAAAAGTGGAAAAGAAACTTGTTTTCATGTCCTTGTTTTTTTTCTTAAGTTGTCAAGTGATTTTTGAACATATTTGGACTTTTTTTTGTTCCCAGATTTGAGCAACAAAAGAAGTTGAGCATTAGCTCACCTAACATGCGCCGTTCGATTGACATTGATGAAGATAATACCGTCCTAACTCCACACTCAAATCACAGAAAAAACGAAAAATTTCACAAAATTTTTAAAAACGTACCGGAAGGAGAAAGAGTATTGAATTGTGAGTCCTCGTGATTTTGGAAATCTTTTGTTGGCTTTTAAAGGACCTAAATGTCAACTCGATTTTTTTACAGATTATTCTTGCGCTCTCGTATCTGAAATTTTGCTTCAGGGTGTTCTCTATATAAGTGACAACTTTTTTGGATTTTATTCCAACGTTTTCGGTCATATAACAAAGGTAAGCCGACATTTAAAAGGGTTTTTATATTTGGGAACAACATTTGCTTTTTGTATATAAATTATATATTATCGGCTTGATTTAATTAAAAAAAAAAAAAAAAAAATATGGGATAAAATATTCAATTAAAAATTTCAATTAAAATTTCTAGTTAAAAACATGGGATACAATATTCAATTAAAATGTCTGTTAAAAGCTTCTTTTGTTATAAATTTCAGCAAATTTTTCTGAATAACTTTTCTAATTAATCCTAATTTAATTTTCAGATTTTAATACCGGTGAAGAAAGTAACGGATATTAAAAAAACCAACACTGCCATGCTTATTCCAAATGCAATCAAGGTATTGGCCGACACTAAGAAGGTAAATACAATACAATACAATGCATATTCAGTGTGGACAAGTTATATATATGGAAAATAACATGTACGGACATGTCAGAAATTAGCCATATATCATAAACATGTATACGGATCCCATCTTAGGGCCATATATATAAGATTCCAGTGTAGGTCCAATAACTGGTATATATCTCTGAGTGTAGGGTCGTATATTCAAGTGTATATATAGGACCTTATTATTATATCTTGGTGTAGAACCATATATTGCAGTATAGCACCATGTGTTCCAGTGTAGGACCATATATCCTAATGTATGAACATAAATCCCAGTGTATAGGTCTAGATATTCCATTTTAGGACCGTATATTTAAATACAGGACCATATATCCCAGTTTAGGACTACATATATCTCAGTTTATGACTATATATCTGAGTATAGGACTATATACCCCAGTTTAGAACCATATATTTGAGTACAGGGCCAAATGTCCTAATGTAGGAACATAAATCCCAGTGAACAGGTCTATTTATTCCATTTTAGGAACGTATATTTAAGTACAGGAACATATATCCCAGCTTAGGACCATATTTCCCAGTTTAGAACCATATATTTTAGTATAGGTTTATTTATCCCATTTTAGGAATGTATATTTAAGCATAGGAACATATATCCTATAGTGTAGGGCAATATATCTTAGTGTAAGACCATATATATCCTAATGTAGGAACATAAATCTCAGTGAATAGGTATATTTATCCCATTTTAGGACCGTATATTTAAGCATAGGAACATATATCCTAGTGTATGGCAATACATCTGAGTTTAGGACCATATATTCTAATGTAGGAACATAAATCTCAGTTTATTGGTCTATATATCCCATTTTAGGACTGTATATTTAAGCAAAGGACCATATATTAGTGTAGGTCAGTAAATTCCAGTTCAGGACCATATATCTCCAATGTACTCCATATGTCCATATATTTCATTTCCCAGATATGGCAATATATATACAAGCATGCATGGTCCTACATGTCCATATCACACGTGTGCACATATATGGACATCACAAAAATCGGGGATATGCTCGTGAATATAATTGTGTTAATATGAACTATAACATGTTCCTAAGTGCCCAATTCCAGTAATGTTTATATACCATATAGAGTATGACATATATTTCCCATAAATGTCTCTATTTTGTGTTATTTTTTAGTTCACTTTCACATCCCTGATATCCAGAGACGCAACGTATCGTTTGATGCAAAAAGTTTGGCACCAAGTAATTAAACAGGTAATTAACGTGTCCTTATCTAAAATTGGTTCGCTCATAAAAGGGGGTTAATATTAATAAAGGGGGCTACATATATTAAGAAATATGACAACGTCACATCTGGATGTAACAAAAACGTCGTACTTGGCACGTGTTTCCATGGCTTTATTAACAGGGCTAATTAATTGTACTAATTACAATTTTTCACCTTATTTACACGCTGCTATTAAATAAAAATATCAGGATTTCGTTTGTAAGATTGAAAGTGAAGGCGATTTTGCCATATCTGAAGTTCTGGTACGTCTTTCTTCAATTTTATTCAATTTTTATTCATTTTTTTGTTATATTTTATTCAATTTATGACAATTTTTATTTATTTTTTTTGTCAAAGTTAATCCCACTTTTATTTACTTTTTGCCAGTGTTTTTCGTCAAATTTAATTTAGACTTGTCAAATTTTATTCAATTTTTGTCAAATTTTATTTAGTTTTTGTCAAATTTTATTTAGTTTTTGTCAAATTTTAATTCAGGTTTTGGTCAAATTTAATTCAATTTTTGTCAAATTTTATTTAGTTTTAGTCAAATTTTAATTCAGGTTTTGTCAAATTTAATTCAGATTTTTATCAAATTTTAATTTAGGTTTTCGTCAAATTTAATTCAGATTTTTGTCAAATTTAATTTAGTTTTTGTTACATTTTATTCAATTTTTGTCAAATTTAATTCAGATTTTGTCGAATTTTATTTATATGTTGTGTCAATTTTTTTTATTTGTTTAAATTTCTATTCACTTTTTGTCCATTTTTTTTGTTGTTGTTGTTTTTTTACAAATGGTATTTGTAAAACACTGCTTTTTGGATAAAAAGTGAACATGAAGTTGATAAGAAATGATACAATTAATTGAAAACTAGATCGTAAAAAATGGCAATTTAGTAATAGTTAAAGCTTACTAAACATTGTGTCATAAAAACTAGATCATAAACCACAAGATATTTCCAATTATCAAACCTGACACAACGTTTCAAAATTTCTTGAAAAATAGGTCATAAAAATGTCATTTCGGTATAATTTAATTTAACTTTTGACAAATATTAATAATTTTTTGGAAATTTTGGAGACACACTGCATGTATAAAATTTCTTAGACACATAGTCTTAAATCTGAGATTTTTATTCAATTTTTCTGAGACACCATATTTTGACTAACTAGGTCACAAATGATAGATTTTGGATGCCAAAAATTAGCCTAAAGAGGCCCTTGTTCGCCATCAAAGTCACATTGTTATTCAATGGTTCTTTGTTAGGGTTCAATGCCCTTATTGCTTCCAAAAGTAGTTTGTGGGTCCCAAAAGGGCATTTTGTTAGTGGAGTCTAGGGCGTGTCTCTTCCGCGTTGAAAATTGCTTTTCTACGCATTAATTGAATGAAAGATTGGCCTCAATCAAGATTGACATCAATTAGGTTGTGACAGTGACGATGTCACGTGTGACATCTTTCGATTTTCCATTAGCGAATCAATTGTCTTCCTCAAAATCATCCCTTTTTTTTGCCCTTTGTGATGGAGAAAAAATCGATGTCATCCATATCCATAAATCACATCAAGATAAAAAAAAAAACGTTAAAGGGCCTCTCACATTAAAAGCACATTAAAAACCACTGAATATATTAGTCATATTTTTTGTTCGCGGTGTTGGCGGAACATTCTCAAAAATGTCATATTATTTTCAAATTCTGGATATTTAGTTTTATAAAAACCCAAATGAAGTCTAGAAATGATTTAAGTTTTCAGCCGCTTATAATTTTTTTATAATATTTAAAAATTCATCAAATTATGAGAAAAATGATTTCGATAAAACAAATTTCAATTTTTTTAAAATAAATAGCAATGCTTGTCTAAATCTGAATATTTTAGTTTGCAAATACAGTCATTAGTGCCTGGTATTGATTCCATATTTTATTAGCGTTTAATATGTTAATACCAGATTAAATCTAAATTAGGCCTATTTAAAAATTAAACCGAGAAGATTTTTCCCCAATTTTTACATATGATAAAACACAAAATACATCAGTCTTCTTATAGCTGGCTTAACCAACACAAAGATAATAACAAAAGTATCACACAAATTTAAATTCATAAAAATTCACAATAATTCATCTTTATCTGTAACTATTTTATTTTTAATTTCTTAATTTATCTGTCCCGATATCCCATAAAATGATTTTCAGGTCTAAATTTGTAGCTAGTCTACGGAGTATACGGAGAATGTCCGCATTAATAATCAAACTAAAAATTGTTCAAATTTCATGAGATAATGAATCATATCGACCAAATTCGTTTTAAATATTAGCCAAAAAAAACAACATTTCAGACAAAATTTAAAAAATCATGGATGAAAGTACGAAAACTTTCTCCGTTCGAAAGCCTGAATCGACAAAATGTTTCCTCGATGGCCTACGTGCTCCATCATCTAATTTAGCCTAAATTAAATGCAATCTCACTCAACAGTTGAGTTGAGTCACTTTTGTATTGACGTCATCACAGTTTAGAAGAGTAAATCTGGCAAAATTGGAACGCAGTTGTGACATTTTTGATTAATCTGGTTTATTGCAACAAGATGAGAAATTGGTCTCAAGGCCAAATTTAGATGATGAGGGTTTATGCCCTACAAAACTGTTAGTTAAGACTGGATTAAGTATTGTGTAATTATCAACTGAAATGGAATCATTCAATCTGAATGAAATCCTAGTTTTAATCTAATTCAACATGGATGAAATCCTAGCTGAAATCCAATACAACATGGATGAAATCCTAGCTGAAATCCAATACAACATGGATGAAATCCTAGCTTAAATCTTAGCTGAAATCCAATTCAAAATGTATGAAATCGTAGCTTAAATCCAATTCAACATGGATGAAATCCTAGCTGAAATCCAATTCAACGTGGATGAAATCTTAGCTTAAATCCAATTCAACATGGATGAAATCCTAGCTTAAATTCAATTCAACGTGGATGAAATCCTAGCTTAGATCCAATCCAACGCGGATGAAATCTTAGCTGAAATCCAATACAACATGGATGAAATCCTAGCTGAAATCCAATTCAGCACCGATGAAATCCTAGCTGAAATCCAATTCAACATGGATGAAATCCTAGCTTAAATCCAATTCAATGTGGATGAAATCCTAGCTTAAATCCAATTCAACACGGATGAAATCCTAGCTTAAATCAAATTTAACCTGGATGATAACTTAGCTAAATTTCTTGATTTAGTTGAAATCCTGGGCTTAAGACAACTTTTTCTGTAAAGTAGCCCTGGTAAAAAAACCAATATATATTTCCATTGTTTTCTATTGTTATTTGGAACGTTGTTTTCTATTGGTATCAATAGAAAATTTCTATTGGTTTTAATTGTTTTCTATTGTTTTTTATTGTTCAGTCAATACAGCCAAACCATAGAAATCAATCGAAGTCAATACAGGAACCAAAGAAAACAATTAAAACCAATAAAGTGTCAAAATAACAATAGAAACCAATAGAAATCTCTATTGGTTTCTATTGCTTTCTATTGTTATTTGGCCCATTGTTTTCTATTGATATCAATAGAAAATTTCCATTGGTTTTAATTGTTTTCTATTGTTTTTTATTGTTCAGTCAATACAGCCAAACCATAGAAAACAATAGAAACCAATAGAAATATCTATTGGTTTCTATTGCTTTCTATTGTTATTTGGCCCATTGTTTTCTATTGTTCAGTCAATACAGCCAAACCATAGAAATCAATAGAGGTCAATACAGGAACCATAGAAAACAATTAAAACCAATAAAGTGTCCAAATAACAATATAAACCAATAGAAATCTCTATTGGTTTCTATTGTTTTTGATTCACCATTTGAATTTTACCAGCCACAAACACCTGACAAAACTTTTTTGAATGTTACAGAAAGTGATCGAACCAGACAGCACTTCCGCTTCCAGCGTGAGTTGCTCAAATGCGGATTCCGACAGGAACGACACCACACCGGATGGATTCACCTGCGACGACACCGTGGACTCAACGCCAATTGTTCCCCAGATCACAGAAGCTGCTCACCAAAATGGAGTTTTTCAAGGTAATTATAGTATATGGGCCCAGCTGTGGCCAGCTGTAAAGTCATATTCAAATTAAATTGGTTAAACGGGGTACAGTGGACCGCAACATTACGGGGTACAGTGGGACATGTTCCGGCATACCCCGATTAATGTTTTTTGAAAATATTTGTCTATTTTCTCATTAATCATAACTTTAAATAAAAACCATGTTTAAATTTATGTTTTAAAGTAAAAATGGTTCACAATCACGGGAAAAACCACATTTGGACGAGTAAGCGTTGAAAATATGAAAGCTGCTGTAATTACCGGCCGAATATTTTAATCGTTTTTGTAATTTTTACTCGGACTTTTAAATTGACGTGCTGAATTAGATACAATTAATCAATGTGGTGTTCTTTTTCTCGTAAAATTTGTCTTAATTTCGCGTGGACCGCTGTACCCATGTCATGTCCCACTATTCCCGGTGTTGGGGCACAGTGGGACAGTCTGCACCACCAACTTTAATCTTTTATAGCAAAAATACTAGTAGCTCTAAAACGATGACAAAATGTATACAGATCCTGAAGGCTCGTATATTACTGCGTTATTCTTTTAAAATGCCACGAGTTAAATATTTTTCCCAAAAAAATGAATTATAAAAAGTGTACCCACTGTGCCCCGGTCTCCCCTATATGAGAATATCTGACCATGAATGTCCAAACATGGACATTGCAATCAGGATAAAGGGACTACATGTGGGCCAATTATACTTAGAGCCTCATTAGGGCATCTTTTGTCTATTTTATCCTATTATCCAGAGGTCCTATTATCCGGAATGCACTATAAACGGATTAATCGGATATTTCACAATTTTGCAATCCCTCATTTAGGGCCCAGAATGCGAATATTTGATGTCTTATCAGTGGTCAACTTCCACATTTGTAAATTCCTCTTCTTTCGACTTTATTTCGGACTTTAAACCTTTTTTTAAACTTTTACACTTTGGATCAAACGTCCCATTTAAAAAGCCCAACATTGTCACGATTTTGATTAAATCCATTTCTTCTTCCAGCTTGCATGGGTGTTCTAGGTGTCGTTTTTCCAGTCCACAAAGTCATGTTTGGTCTAAAATCATCGGCAAATACTTTATCCAGGTAACTTATCAGAAGTTAACATGTTATAAAAGAGTAAAAGTCACATTATTTTAAGTTTTCAAAATATATTTATACTTGATTTTCAACAATTTTTAATCGATTTCCAGGTTGCCGAGGACGACGTTGTTTCTGGCCATGAGCACGTTGCTGTGAGTATTATTTTTTTTGAAACATTTAATCATTTATCTATAAAATTGTTAAAAAACATAACACGGCCATGTTTCGAACACTATTTTCCAGCTTAATATTCCTGTACATGTCAGCAGCCTTCCTCATATTTCGTCTTAATACGCTTCATCACCGGTACGGGATTTACGTAGCGGACGGAAATGATAACGAGTAAGTACGGATCAACTGCTCAAATAATGGTCAAGATATACTTTTATTAATTCATATTTGAGGGAATGTTATATAAAAATCTAACCAGAAATTAAGCATTTTATTAGTTTGATCAAATTTATAAGATTTTAAAAAGTTAATATTAAGTAATGAGGAAACCCTTATGGCACATTATATGGATTTATCGGATAATGGAACCGATGGACATAACGGAGAATGGAACCGATGGGCGTATCAGGGATTGGAACCGATGGACATGTGAGAGATTGAACCGATGGGCGTATCGGAGAATGGAACCGATGGGCGTATCAGAGAATGGAACCGAAGGGCATGTGAGGGATTGGAACCGATGGACATATCGGAGAATGGAACCGATGGGCGTATCAGAGAATGGAACCGATGGACATTTCGAGGATTGGAACCGATGGACATATTGGAGAATGGAACCGATGGGCGTATCAGAGAATGGAACCGATGGACATGTGAGAGATTGGAAACGATGGGCATATCGGAGAATGGAACCGATGGACATTTCGAGGATTGGAACCGATGGACATATCGGAGATCGGAACCGATGGGCGTATCGGAGAATGGAACCGATGGACATAACGGAGATCGGAACCGATGTACATATCGGTGATTGGAACCGATGGACATTTCGGAGATCGGAACCGATGGGCGTATCGGAGAATGTAACCGATGGACATAACGGAGAATGGAACCGATGGACATGTGAGAGATTGGAACCGATGGACATGTGAGAGATTGGAACCGATGGGCGTATCAGGGATTGGAACCGATGGACATGTGAGAGATTGGAACCGATGGACATGTGAGAGATTGGAACCGATGGGCGTATCGGAGAATGGAACCAATGAAACACTTCCATATATGATCAAGTATCCGCATATATAACTTCTGGTTACGTGCACTTCCCATCACAGTTCATGTTTTCTTCCATATTCACTTTACAGACTCAAAGACAACATGTTTTCAGACATGTATGGACCACGATAAGATATTGCCATAAACAGTTATATATGTGACATAAAATAGGGTATTATTTTCGACAAAGCATGCCTATGCAGGGGTGTCCGACTCATAAAAATGATAAAACCTTAATATAAACTATTCTGAAAGTTAAAAATGTAAATCAGATAAAGATTACGATGAGATGAGGATGAATTAATAAATGCTTTTTTGTTTCAGGGGCCAAACTTACCGTGAAGTGTACAGGTGGCAGAACCAGATGCACACGACAACGGTGGGCAATCTGAGGGAGACGTTAGCCACTCAAATTCAGCAGCTCGTAGAGGTACGGATTAATTCATGGCAAAATTAGGCTGAATTATTTCATTTACATTAAAGCGTAGATCCTCGAGTCAAACTGCTGATAAAACACGATACTAATCGCCGTATTTTTTTTTTCAAAGGATTATATTTGCCAGAAATTATTTTCACCCTCGCTGACCCGTGCATTTAAAATCGGACTCAAAAATAAAACGAGAGTTCGTGTCGGCACGTCCGATATATTTTGCGAAATTTAAAATTATCAATTTTACGTATTTTCAATAAAAAAATGAATGCTTTTTAGAAACAAAGCTTTCTTTATCAGGGTCAAATTAAGGTAAAATATGTGTCATATGTGCGGCACTTGACTTCCGGATCCCCGTTAGCCCCGCTCAAGTCGCACGGACCTTGATCCGGTCTCTTTAATTCCAGGTCCGTAAATCTCTGGAGGTGCTGAAGCTGGCAGCTTCCGATGACAGCAGCGGCACATTCCAAGACACGTTAGGCAGCGTAAGGGGCACGTAACGACGGAGGACCAGGCGGCACAGCGGCCACTGCGCGGAACAGTACGTTAAATCGGATCATCTCTAGTCTCGGGATTACAAAGTGACGGCAGGAAGGTTTCGCGACAGGCTGCCAGGTCCGGATCGAGGAAAACACGCTCGTCGAGTTTACGGGTCCAAACTCGGCTCCTTAATCGGCCTATTCCGGCGATGCAAAAGTTTTACTTAGTCATATGTTAATCCACAATATTAAATTTTACTACTCTTATACGTAAGCACTTTTTATATAATTCAGCTATATTGCCACGTACGGCTAAAAAAATGTACGGCCATTGTCGATATATGGGCACGCTTTACAAGAATGCAAAATCTTGAACAGACCCAGGTGGAAAAGCAATATGTAACCGTGTATGGGCCATATTTAACCACTTAATTCAGCGGTCAGGGAACTTTTTTAACCATTACCGGAGAAATATTTTGGCGTAAGTCGATATTACTCACCCCCTAATTCTGAAAAGAAAACAAATCAATGTAAATTTTAAATAAACATTATTTATTGAATTAATTTACAATTACATATTTATGAAAATATGAAATAATAATTTAAATATTAGAAAAATTTCCCTATTACCCCAAAAAAATTCATTTTTACGCCATTTGGGGTAATTTAACCCGATTTCCCGACCGCTGACTTAATTGCTCTAAACAGTCATTATGGGCCATATTTAACTACTAAATTTCTTTAAATAGTCATTATGGGCCTAATCTAACAACTAAATTGCTTAACCAGTCATTATGGGCCCCATTTAACCACTAAATTGCCCTAACCAGTCTTCATGGGTCATATTTATCCACTAAATTGCCCTAACCAGTCTTCATGGGTCATATTTATCCACTAAATTGCCTTAAATAGTCATTATGGGCCCAATCTAACAACTAAATTGACTAACCAGTCATTATGGCCCCTATTTAACCACTAAATTGCCTAACCAGTCATTATGGGCCATATTTAACTACTAAATTTCTTTAAATAGTCATTATGGGCCTAATCTGACAACTAAATTGCCCTAACCAGTCTTTATGGGTCATATTTATCCACTAAATTTCCTTTAACAGTCATTATGGGCCATATTTAACTACTAAATTTCTTTAAATAGTCATTATGTGCCCAATCTAACAACTAAATTGCCTGACCAGTCATTATGGGCCCTAATAAGCTTTAGATTTCTAGATATTGGCTTTTTGATTAGGACTTGACTAAGAAATGCATAAATTGAATAAGAAATCTTTTATATCCATACATGGGCCAAATATGTCTTTCCACCTGGAGAATGTATTTATTACACGAGGATCATAGCATTATTATAAAACTATCTTAAATCTTTACTAAATCTTTAAGTAAATTAAAAGCATTTATAAAATTTATAATAAAAACAAAACATCAGTACGTAAAACTTTTGCAACGTCGACTAACGAATTTGGGACCCCTCGAGAGTGTCCGAGACGCCTGCCAGCCTGTGAAGCGTTCGGAAAAAGTGCGGGTTTGTGCAAAACATCGGATCGAATAGATATCCTGGTACAAAAAAAAAATTTAAGAAGTATACTTAAAACAAAAAAGTGAGAAAAATGGACAGCAGTAAAAGTCGAAGAAATATATATTTACACGAGAAGAAAAAAAGAAGAGGGATGAACGACTTAAAACCGGTGATACGAGAAGATGACGGCCATTGTGACGATGATATTTATACACACCTATCTATAGGCTGCCTATAAAATTACGAATGAATATTTCCTTCCTAAGGAGGGACCCACTACCAATTTATCTCAGGCACAAATTGCTAACACAAAGTTTTAAGCGTAATTTACGTCTGTCGTGTTTTCGGTTCTTTGTTTCGGTTAAGGATTGAATCTTTTAGTTGACGAGCGGATGTTAGTTGTGAATCCGAAGAGGCGAGATAATATATTACAACCAAGATTTTATTGAAACTGCGTATTAATCATAAATCATTAATGCCTAATTTAGTCGAGATAAAGCCCGATCTAAAAAAAATCGAGAAGGATTTTCCTTAATTTTTCACAAGATTTTTCAGTCTTCTTATAGCTGGACAGAGCCAACAGAATCTACATAAATAAAGCCCAATTTCGTCTTAATTTTCTAAGCCCAATGTTTTTAGAAACCTCAATTTTCAATGTCACATGACCATTTTTTCTTAGTTGTTAAAATGCTTTAGTTATGTGCAATTTAAAATTTGTATTTTGTTTACGTGTATATGTATCCAATCCGCAATTCCTTGACGAACAAGCGGTAAATTCTGCGGCTTAGGGAAACACGTTTCACAAGATCAGGATGTTCTGTAAATTTGCAGATAAAAATTCAAGCATATTTCAAGGACTCCTCACACTTATAATTACCCCACTGTCTTTGGAAATCCAGAATGGATTTACGGGCAAAATCTTGGTTGTAGGCTATTAACTTTCCTTTTTGGACTTTCAATTAGGAGAAATTTGATCGTTATCGTGTGATTGAGGCCAAAAGCCGGTGGACGCCTCGAAAGTGTTGCGGAAGTGCCGCAACGGCTAGATTTCAACCACGAGTCGCTCGAACAACGGGTGTGATCTGAAATCCAAGGGTGCTGTTGAAAAGCAGTTTATTAATTTTTGGTTTGGTTATAACAATACATTATTGTTATCGAGTTTCACAAATTAAACCATTAAAGTGAGAATCGGCAAACAAAATCACGGTTTTGTTGAATATGCCGGATGCGATTACCCTCTCCGTTGAATTTAAGATCACACCTAATCCTTCTGTGGTTGGACTCTGAAGGTGTCTACGAATATATCATCAGCATCATATCTACGAGAGAGAATAGTTAATTAATTGTTCCACCCAGGAGTTGTTACAGGAGACAACAGTTTTCCACATTTCGTGTTTCCATGGCAAGTTTTTTCAAAAAACATCCGTCAATTAACCAAACTTACAGCGAGTGTTTCCTCTCGTAAATCAGCCGTGGTCACAGAATTGATTTCAACCTAGCTGAAAACAATTTAGTTGAAATTTGGATTAGGTGGTTCATACGAATCAAAAGATGTTCGGTATAAATGAATTCTGTGACTACGGTACGTTTCGAAAAGTATGGCCAGTGCCCGAATCACACGTCTACGTAGAATCGTAACTAATTTTCCCATCTTTCTAGTTTGTATATGATTAAAATCTTAGTGGCTAGCCTTTAATCGGCCACATCATTGTTAATTTATAAGTTGTTGTTGCCGAGTTTATTTCGAGGATGTTTAATTTAAAAATGTGATTTTTGCGTGGTTCGATCCTTTTAATTGTGGATTTGCGCGGACCGTTAACGTTCACTTTTCCCCAAAACCTCTGTACAGTAAAATAATTATTACCAGATAGCCTACATTCAGTATTATTTTTGGTAAGAAAATGTTTAGTTCTCGCTTACATTTACTGGTTACGCCGTACGTGCAAGTTTTTTCTTGCATCTTTAGCATTTTACGAAAATACTTTTTGCCACGACTTCCTTAGAAATTTAGAAATATTTTCTTAAAGGTAAATTCCGCGATTAAAAGTGGAAAGTTATTTTAAAACAATGCAAACGAATACTTGGGAGTCGAGGCCAACCAGTTAAATGGTAGGCCTACCAGTGTATACCTCGTTAATAATTTAAAATTTATATCTTTATATATGTAAGCTTATACACTCGTGCATTAAGCTTTATCCCCATAGATTCCTCCCAATTTCTGCCATATTTTATCAATAATTCCTGAAAATGAAAAGCACCGTGTCCACCTTTTCTTCCTCCCAGATATATTATTTAAAATCGGCATTTTTGCGTGTTATGTATATGTATAAATATTTGAGGCCAAATGAACAGAAAATAAAAGCAGATCACCAGTGAGTTTTTATTCCGTGTCCTTTCATGTAATTTGCTAATTTCATCGTACCTTTGAATATTTCCCTTCGTATATGGGAAATCTATGACAATATGTTACCTGCTTGATTTTTAATTATTTCTTTATGATGAATTTGTGATTTAATAATTCAAAAATCATAACGATGTAGTTTTCCTTTTAAATTACGATACTAAATATATTAAAAACATGAGATTATCAGTACATTTGAAAACTTACCTGTGGTAGAGAATCTGAAACGAAGATTAATTAATGTTATAAATTTTAAATATTACCAACAAAATTGTAATATTGAAATCTATATCTTCAAGAACCATGGAAATGATTCCCAGTGTTGAACACAATGCTAAATGTTCATATAATGAACTGTACCTAAATTATCGACGCAGTTTGATTTAATATTGATTTTATGAAAATCAAATTATCATTTTACTGATCGATAGTTATGCATATTGATTCCGTTTTTACAAATAATACCAAAGCATCTACAATGTCAGTGACTAATATTGATCATAACCATATTGAACCATGATAATATGATCTTATAGTCATCATAATAATTAATTTTACTAATATACAGAAACTCAAAAGTCATTAATGAATCTATAAAAAAAATGGCCGGATGTTGTTAACTGTAGACCATACGTGACCCTTAACAACAACTCAGTTAGCAGCGTAAATATTTTAGTAGATTCGAAAAAGACTGTGTAACTTTCACTTTCATAATAACTTACCATTTCTTATGTGATGATTCGTCAACTCGGAGTTTTGGTGAACTTTTCTCGACTTTTGATGAACTGAAGAAAACGCCATTCGAACGCCGAAGACTTCCAACTCGAGACACGCACATAATAAGAAACAACTGACTCTGACAAGCTTTCACATCGTTTTTGATCAAAGTTCCTGAATCATTTACAGTTCATTTCCGCACTTATAAAGTCAATTAAAACCGAAAAACTTGGGATGTTGAAAACGACGATGGAACAAACTTCTCCCGCCATACGCCATCTTGTCCCAAACCATAGCTGCAAGTTGCCCAACTAAATTTTAACCTACGGCGCTTGAGTTAGATGACGATTTACTTGATAAACGTAGAAGAGCACGTTGTTTCTTATTAGCCAGGTTATGAAATACGCAGAGTAGCACCTTGACGTTCATTTGCCAACTATTAAATCTAGAAGATGCAGAGTGGCACATTTATGTTTATTGGTCAAATGGAAGGCCATTTGTCTTAAATACGATAAAGTGACTTCCTAATTGTTTTTTAGTATTTATTAAAAATTAAAAGAACGAAAAATCATTATTTTGAAATATACTTTAATAAAAAAATTGGGTTTTCTGGAAATGTGGCTAAAGATAACACGTTATTAGAACTTAATACTAATTAAAATAAAAACATGGTTTGATTAGGTATTTATACTGGCACTGCATTTTCTGCACAGCAGTTACAAAAAAAAAGGGTCAACTGAATAAACATGTCTTTTACAAATTTCAAAAACTGATAATCAAATGAAATAAATGAAATATAAGATATGATCGATACAATGCATAGCTAAATGATACTAAAAGTATACAAAAAAAAGGACTAATTTCAATAATGGCAGTGAAATTTCAAATCACAACTGAATTAAAAAAATCATCATCAATGACAAGAAATTTAAGGAAATTATGCAAAACTTGTAAAAAGTTAAGAAATAGTTTTGTGTTTCGAAGCAATAGTTATTAATCACGGAATGGATGTTAACCTAATTTGATTCGGTGAAAATCAGTTGTAATCCAAATTGTGACAATAACTATTGTTTTCCATGCTAAAAATAAAGCTAAAATCAGTCAAATTTTATAGAAGATGGATTAATTTTAGTTTAAATAAATTTGAAACTGACAAAAGCTGATAAAAAGCAAAATGATGAGGACAAGATGACACAATTTTTATGTAAAAATAAATCATATTTTGATAATCACATGCTGCCACAAATTACCAAAAATTAATCGATAACTGTCAAATAAAGCATCGATTAATCTTCATAAATTCAAAATCGAAGCACGAAATCTTACAAAATTTTATATTTTCTAGATTTTATTTGAAATTTAAATGTCCGCAATATTTTACGGTTTTCAGTCCATAATTTAGTAAAAAAAAATTTAAAAAAAAGTCAGTGCTTCGATGATCGAATTTCTCAAAATTGTCTGAAAATGTGTCTTAAAATAATCCCAATCGAAAATATCTACTTTACGAGAAGCAGGAATTTCGGCGATGTATTAACTTACGATTTTCGTTTTTGGTGCTGCCACCTAAGGTAATAATTGTCTAGCTGTAAGCATACAAATAACTAACGTTTTGGTTAATTATGGCTTAAGATTAATAAGGCGTAATTAAGTAACTGCACGATACCTGTATCGGATTATACTAAAAAGCGATAAATATTACGGTTACACGTTCGAGATGTCGTATATTTACACACCGATCAAATGGAAATGATTTAGACACGGTAAGAACAAGGCATCTCCAGAAAATATGCTCAAAATAAGTTTTATCGTGTTCAGGATTTTAATTGTTCGATGAAATTGGATTAATTAGTCGTACGTATCTTATAAATTTAGTTTCGACGAACGAGTCTACGTTTAACATTTGCATATTTTCTGTTTGTACGAGGGAGAGTCGAGTTACAAACTGATATAGGATAGTTATCATTTTGTATCGGCACAATCCGGATCGAATAATTTTGAAATTGTGCACCCAAGTAGAACATTTCGGTAAACGAGGAAAAATAAGATAAATTTCAACTCCTAATCTCAAATCCAAATAACCTAAAGGCATTATTAAAATTTTCTGATATAAGTTTTATTTCGAGGATTGGTTTTCAAAAATTCGGGAAAATGATTAATTCGCAAAATCTAAAATGTTTCATTTGATAATCGGTCATTGTTACCATGCTTTACTGAACCGTTTAACTGTTTCAGTGAATAGTCTTGCGATTCGACGTTTGAAATATTGAAATAAGCAATCTGCGTTTTATCTGAATATAAAACCTGGTCAATTGAATAAGCGTAATTTCGAAAACGAGCTAGTATCGTAAGAAAACTCAAAAATAGTCTCCCCCCCCCCCCTCGAAAAGCCGAGGGGCCGTCCGGTTTAACATAGCATTCGATCAGTTTTCGTTTTATACCAAGATTGCAAATTTCGGGCGAAGATGCATCTTCGTACAAAAAAAAACTCATTTCAAAGATAAAAAAGGTAAACTCGAAACGTTTCTCGCGGCACTTACAAAAAAAACCACTTTGGCCAAACGTTTCCTTCTAATATACGATAAGACTCGAGCTTCGAGGGTCACCTACATTATGGAGCACCTTTCTGGATTTTGAGGATCGCCCTAAAAAAAAATAAGCAAAAATAATCGGTAAGTTTAAATGTTCACACGATTCAACGTAACTAATACAGCTAAGTGCAAACATTCAAATTTCCAACAAAAAAAAACAAAATTAAATGCTTTATAAAACTGAACTGACGATTACGATAAATTTTTCATGAATACTTTTGGTAAGCTTTAGTTTTTCGATGCCGAAGAATTTATTTAGTTTTCAGTTTAATTTAATTACTGTAGCTTAAAATCAAAATAACTTCAGGGACCTTTCATTCATTTGTTTCCATTAAGATCAGAAAGAGCATTTTTATAAGTATTTCACAAATTTGCAACATTTTTTTGTGGAAAACTTGAATTGTTACACGATTAACAGTGACTGCCAGTATTCTACATTTTAGGTTACGTCTGCAGATTCCCCCAAAAAACTGCAGAACGTACCTTTTTCGATTTCACGCAAACGTCCAATTGTGTGCCAAAATCCACGGACGAACGAACCGAGTTTCGTCAATCGCTCTGAATTAAAATCAGCAAAAAGAAAACAAATGGCTCAGAGCCACGAGAGGAAAAATAACTGTCTTAACTTAATTATCGTAAGCTCGGCATTTGTGCATTGTTGAAATTCGTGCAAAGAAAGCAAAATCAAGAAAATGCAGCAAAGCAGCAGAAACAAATTTCAAAAACCGGAGAACTCCTCAAACTATTATAATTCAAGGTTTACAGATTTCCAACTCAAAGCCGTTTTTATTTTCACAACAATTCTGCAGTTAAATCTTCAGAAAATTTACCGAAATTGTGATAGCAAAATGTGTAAAAACACGAGACGAAGTCAAATATTACAAAGATACCACGCGCAAAACAATAATCTTCAAATTTTTCTCAGATTTCTTTGAAATGCACCAGAAAAATCATAACTTTTGCAAAAATAACAGTTTTCAAGAGTGGTTAAAATTCATACATTTTGCAACAAAAAATTTGCTTTACTAACAAAACTAACGCTAAAAATTTGCTATTTTTGGATATTTTCAGGTATTTATAGACTAGAAGAAAAGCTTTTGTTGTTGGTTAGGCATTGTGAACGCAACTGATAAATTAACTAAACAGCCACTGTTACGTATCTACCGCGAATTAGAGCAAAACCTTTTCTCACGAACCTGTTGATGGTAAATGTCTTCGTTTCCTTCGTTAAGAAATCCTCCCCGTTGGGTAACTCGCAGCATAGAATCGCTGAGAATTTGCCGGAAGGTTTCGCGGCTGGCCACGTCCTGTTGAAACCACAAAGACATTTAGAAAATAAACATCGTGGAACGCAAGAGAAAAATCTCACAAATCCACAAGGTCTTACTTCTCCGGTGGCGTTGATGAGTTTTGTGGACACGCTGGCACCGACCGCCCAAGTTTGGGATTTCATTACTAAATCTGTCGGCGGTGCGTGGGTTGTCGTGGAGTCCGACGACCAAACCTGAAATTGTTTCCTTGGTTATTAAAAAAAACACGATTCTAGAAGCCTCGAAAATGCAGAAAGCTCTATTCATCTTAAACAACGAGTCGTAAGTGTGCAAGCGTTTAAGGTAATAAGGATGCTATGTACAAAAAAGCGATAAAATACTAACTGTGACGGACTGTCCTGCTTTGATGACGACAGTGCGGTGAAATTTGTACGTCGTTGCCAGTTCCCCAGCCTTCCTCACAAGTTGCCATCCTCCGATATTGATATCCTGGAAAAGGAGAAATACAAACAATCGTTAAAACAACCGATCAAGAATACTTCGATAATTCCTCAACAGACAATTAGCAAAATGCGAAAAGTTAGCCGAGCCCAGTTACCTTTTCTCCTTTATTGTGCAGCTTGATGAACTTTCCTTCGACATCTTGTTCGATGATTTCCACGTCTCCAGTGGCGTTAGCGGTCGATGTATAATTGGTCGACGAAGATTCCTCCGAGCGAGACAGGAAGGTGCGCTTGCGTTTGGCGGCTCGCACTCCGGTGGGTGTTCGCCTCACGGGAGTCCCACGTCGCATGGATTCTTCGCGAGGTGATGTCAAAGGCGTGATGTTCAGTCTAAAAATGGACAAATTAAAAATCGGATTATCTAGAGGACCGTTTTGGCACCTTACTAAATTTTTCCAATAATTAACTTTTCATAAACGGTAAAAACTGCCTTTTTAACTAACCTAGCTTCCTCTCCTTCGAGAAGTTTTCGATATGCCGAGATTTCTAAGTCCAGGAGAATCTTGATTCCCATGAGATCCTCGTAATCTTTCATTTGAATGCTCATCTCATCCTGGAGCCTCTTGATGTGATCCTCCTTTTCGCAAAGCATGGCCAGATGCGAACCGCGCTCTTCTTCCAGCATCTTTTCCAAATCGCGGACACGAGACAACAAGTTGGCATTCTGTAAGCAAAAAAGTTGTAGTTAATTGTATTTTTTTCCAGAAAGAGTAACATGCTTTCATTACATACAAGCTGGATATTTCAGGTTTTCTTACCTGTGCTTCCAGTCCACCGATTTTTGATTGAAGGTCGCTGACTTTCGACTTAAACTGGATCAATTCTTCCCTGTTGCTAGATGAATTTCTTAAGAACTGATCGTTCTGCCGTTTTAAGTCTTCAAGCTGCAAATAAATGTTGGAAGATATTAATTTTAATCCCAGGTCAAAGCCTAACTACCGAACAAGCTATTTGTTGGCAAAGAACCTCTCAGGCGTTTATTCGTTACACAAAATAGTCGGTAGATATTTTTATAGCAGATGATTTTTGCCTTTAAAAGCCTTACAGGTTATAAAAACATTTCATATTAAGATTTTTGAGCATATGCATACCTTAGTTTCATAAAGACCCTCGATTTCGTCCCTGCTGATTCTCATTTGAGTTTCGTACTGCTCTCGAAGCTGATTTAAGGACTCCGTCAACTTCTCGTCATAACGCTCTTGCAGTCGTCCGTCAATTTCAGATATTTCGACTTGTTTTCGGGTGCGGGTTTCCGTCAACTCCTAAATCGCGGAGGGAAGAAAGCCAAATCTCTGCAATGTTCAAACGAATTTCGGTGAAAACGTAACACCTATACATACATTTTCATGAATCTGTTCCTTGAAAGTGAGTTCCTCTTGTAAGCTCTGGAGACGATTTTCCAAATCGACTCGCTTAAGCATCTCTTCCTCCAGGTTTTGTCGGGTTGACGATAACAGTTTATTCAGCCTATCTACCTCTGCTTTCAAACTCTGAAACGAAAATTGTAAAATAACAGGATTAGATTTTCTCATTTCTTCTTTACGAACGATTTTTATTGCAAACATCTCATGTTTCAATCTCTAATATTAAACTAGGTTTAATGTCCAATTAATGTCATGTTTATTATTTTTAAATATTATATTGAAAAACTAAGACAAATTTTTAAAACAAACGATGCAAATGAAAGGAATGTTTCCAATAAAAATTCTTCAGAACAAAGTGAACAAATTCCTGGTACAAGCTCTGGCATGATTCACCAACTACTTTAATGGCCAATAAATTAATTCGTAATCTTGTTCCTGGCAACATAAATTCAGTGGTTTGTGGCCAGTAAATGTTTTATCTAGGATATCTCTGAATCAAGCATATCTTTGTAATCGTTTTTGTAACTTAAGGAATTCAAGGCCTTCTTATATCCTGCATCAAAACATCAAGATTCATTCAGTTTTAACATATTGATGGAGTTGTTAGTAAGATACGCAGAATCAGTTTTTTATTGAGAAGAATTAGAAGTATTCTGTCACCCCCTGAGATAGCTGTAGTGATTAGTACCAAATTGATTCCATGTTTTGGTTATGGCATGATTGTGTGGACCACCACCTTTAAAAATAAATTAATACCGGTCAAAACGGCTTACAAT
>JAQGBW010002019.1:0-21879 GCA_034698625.1 Julus scanicus
ATATCCTTAAATTATTTGTAACCCCGATTTAACGTTTTCCCGTTTCGTACGTTTTTTACCCCTGGTCCTATGAAAATCGTAGAATCGGGGTTCCACTGTATTTTAAAAACCAACTGAATATATTTACAATATATATATATATTTTAAAAACATATATTTTTAAAAACATTATAAATACATATGCGTCCTCTAAAAAGTGCAAAGTTAAAATACTATAAAATAAGATTATACTTAACCTATGTCGAAATAAGATATGTTACAAAGAATACATTCGATTTTTGGCAATGCGATGCGTGTTAAAAGGGTAAAAAACAGTAATTGCTATTCGTGAGAAAGCGCCATTACTATTAATATAATCAATAAGCATCAAGATACAATCTATTCGATAGCATGGTTATCCCCAATGTTAAATTGGCCTCAGATAATTGAAATCAGCATTAAGAACATTGGATTTTTTTTGTAGCAACAATATATACTGTACGTCTTAAAGTTTGACAGCAATATCGTTATCTTACACATTGTTACCCTATTCTTATTTTTGATATAACTTGCATCTTACCCGGCATGATGAATGATATCATTAAAATTAATTAAAACAATGTTCCAAGTATAGAATATTGAAAAATATAGAGCTCCTGTTAAACCAACAAGAATCCATGACGGTATTGGACACATTTTTTAGAAATTATTTGCAAAAATAATGATTAATTTTGTAAATTTGCTACAGTAATTACTAATCAATTATATATAAATAAATAAAATATATCACTAAGAGTATTTTATGAATAATACTATTTTAACTCCGGATTAACCGGCTATTTACCTTAACCATAAACCAAACAACCTTCGGTCCCAACCAAGACGGATAAGAGGGATATACACAAAACACTATATAGATTCAGAAATTATCATCCTTTAAGCAATGCATTTCGCACATATGGCTCAGTTTCCATTTACAGAATGTATACAACTTTCAGTAAAAAATGTCTTTCTAAGAATAATCCACCTATATGTCACCCTTATTTCAAATGCTGCACATGTTAAAGAGAATTTATTATACTTTTAAAGTATAAATTCAGCATTTTTCTCAGGTCAAATGGTTTGGAACAAGCACCTCTCATTTCCAGAAACATTCACTTAGTGCATTTTTGCAAACGAGGGCAGTGCCGAGTGAAAGATGCTCCCAATTTAAATGTCTTTGCATTTTCAAACTTAACCTGAATTGAGTATCATTTTCGCCTTTTATTTTAAAAGCGTGGTATGCAAGCTATAGTTAAGTGACACTTAATTCACTCATTTGTTGGTGGCCAACAGTAAATGTATTCTAAACAGATGCTAATAAATACGAGGGCGTTTATCTAGGTAAATACATGAACCGTATTCGGTATATCATTCCACGACTCCTTTTCAGAAAACTTGCCTCAAAGGCAGGTGCAATGAAAGTTCGCCGCCATATGCAAAACATGTATATGTACTCAATTGAGTACATACATGTTTTGCATATATTGGTATACTGAGTATAGTATTGATTCATAACTTCCTGTTTTTATTATCATTTCGCCTGTTTAAATGAATAACTTCTCTAAAAGCATAAATGTGCCAGTCCCGACTTCGTAACCCGTGTATAAATGAACCTAGCTGTCTTAATGCTACTTGTCTAAACGCATATTTGTCACCGATCCCAAGCATATTCTTTTATACTGGTTCTACTATATAATGCCAAACCCTGGATGTAAGCTAAATGTCGTCCATATTTACATTTTCTAAATAATATGAATGTTTTATACCTTTCATTTATATTTTTGTTAATTAAAATAATAAATTATTTACGAGTGTTTGTGAAAAATTTTAAAAAATTTCAATAGGGAAATTCGTGTAAATTATCGATACAGTACGTAGAACTTGTCTAAAAGCATACGCTTGTACCGGCGAAAAATATGTGTTTAGACAGGTTTATTTATACACGGGTTTCCAAGTGGGTTATGCTTTTAGTGGGGTTATTCATTTACACAGGTTCTATTGTAGCACGTTACTCAAATTTAACGAACATTAAAATATATAAAAACAATTGAAACACTTTATATCTTAGTTTAAAAAAACACAACTTCATCGGAATCATCGGTAGGTCAGTGGTAAAGGTAATGAGCTGGGAACGCAAGATAGTAGGTTCGATCCCTGCTGGGTGACGGTTTTTTTTACAGAATGAATGGGACCCGTATCAATGAGACCCATACTAAAGGGACCCATAATAATAATGGTTTTAATATAATTACCACGTTTCTCCGTAATTTACCGCACATGAATCTTTCCAGCTCACAAAAAATAAATTGGAACATTCCACATTGGAGTGTTTCAGTCTGTGACCTACCAAAGTATTTATTTGTTATGACATAGTCTATGGAATGCCGACAATCCCAATCCACTGTAAATATACATATACACAAGCATCAAGGCTGGTCCTAACTGGAACTACTAAATTCTCTTGCTACAGGAAACAAAGGTTTCTAAAACAACTGCAACAGGATTCATTGCTATTTACAACAATGTAAATGAAATGGGAACAAAGAAATCGTTTCTGGCATCGTTTTATCAATAATATCCCAAATTTCTTGCACTAAAAACAAAATGCTGGAAATCGTACAAGTATACATGTTACAATGTTGCAACCGTCTGGAAATTGGGTTCAATCCCCATTCCATACATATAAGATGTTGTTTTCCGTATAATGGCCCGACTACATGTTAAAAAACTTTTCTAAATTCTACTCTTGAAAGACGTATTTGCCACGCATTGGCTATGTTCCACGACGTTTGGGAGGTTCATCGAACCATCCTGTATAGTACAAGAGTCTCATCGTGTCGACAGAGAAATCACAGGGCTAGAGCAAGCATAAATTCCAACAACCTAAAAGTTGCTTCAACTTTTTGGCAAAATGGACGTCTGGCGGCATTGCTTTCGGTATAGCCACTAATAGTCATCGAGACGTATTTGCACGTGGAATTCACAACCGTGACACAGTTGCCAATGAAGAAAGATGCATGTGTCTTGAACCCTTGCCAGCGGTTTTCTTCCCTGGCAAGCCGCAATTATATAAGGTTCAACTTCGAGCTCGGCTACTATAGTTTCTGACAGTATGCATACTATACTCAGAAATTTCTAAAAATATTGGAAAGGGTGTTAAGCTATTTTTATCGGGAGTAGTATTATAAATAGCACTTATGTGTATTACCAAAACGCTTTTATGAATACGGAAATATTTTCTTCAGAAAAGGAAGTCAAGCTGGGTGAACTGAGTAGAAATACCACTTGACCATCAATACATAATTGGGTACAACAACAGTTAAAAAATGGAAAAATATCGATGAGATGAGAAAACTAAAACAACAACTATGGCAATAATTTTTACTGACCAAGACGTTTATTACACATGCGTTAGGTGGAATTAACTATAGAGAGTTATGAATAATAAATAGGACCACTTTTGTGATAGTAATTATTGTAAATACATTTTTGACAATTTACATTCAATATTTATATTTAAGGTACCAATAATTTTTCTTCGAATTGAATTTGATAAGCAATACCATTGTTTTAATTTAAAATTTACACGTCGTTTATCACAACAGTTATACGAAGCGTGTTTTTTTAAAGTAAAAGCCATTCAATTATAAGAAAAAAGGAATACAAGATAGAAATTCGTAATTATAACCAAAATAAATTTACACCCTTTAAGTGTCACCAATTTCTTTTTTTCCATTGCCAACAAATCCCATCACTGGTTTTGTTTTTGCTTGTGCACATAGGTTAAGGCACAAACACTTGTAACCTTGTTTTTGTCACAATGACTCAAATGATGTAGCGTGAAACAGCAGGAATTCCAATAAAACATATTGTGAAATTGTAGGACGATTTTTCAGAATGTTTGTGTTCGCTTTTAGCACCAAATCAGCTGTGATATCAATGTGGATCTACCACAGCATTCATCGATAGTCATGAATATTCCTTCGTCATTGTCTAATTAAATAAACGACATTATTGCCTCCTTAACTCATTGTCAGCATTTGGCCCATGAACCTCACAGTTTCCTGTGAATTTCAGCAACACTAAGATATTTTGCTAACAAAAATCAGATCACAGCACGAACCACACAGTTGGAATGATTATTTTTTGCTACACTCAGTCACTCATTATCCCGTGACATCAAATACAATATTGACTACTGAAAACTGGTGGTCATCTTGATAAATATACTAAGTTGAAGTAGCATAGTACAATCCCTGGTGAATCAATTTCCAATTAAGTTTTAATCGGACAAATCAAACGATTTGTTATGTTTTTAAATAGTTTTCAGTTCTTCAAATCTGTATTAGACTTTATCAAGCCTACACCTTGGGAAAATATACCAGAAACGCTGTGGACATAACTGAATTCGATGTCTTTTTAACTATTTGAACACCTACTAGTTTTGTCAATTGATTTACACTATGCACATTGCCGTTTTGGCAATGTACCAAATGATAAACGTTATCATAAGAGCAATATAGGAAAGTTCTGCTTTCCTGACTTAAATAGATTTAAAGTTGTTTTTTTTCCACTCGCTAAATTTAGCCGATGAGCGTCTTTACTGACGTATCACCAATTTGGTTCAGTGAGCACTGACTGCGCACTTTCCTGACACTTAACATTGAACATTGACAATACGTGTTTTATCTCCAAAAAATGTGTTCTTAAAAATTACCTTAGGATAGACTATGCTCTCATATGCAGCTGTGGTGAATATCAAAAAAGGTCACATCACTGTCAAGAAACATAAATGGGATCTAACAAGGACAGCATTAATTTTAAGATGATATTAAAACAATAATAATAATAATCTTAGACTCCAAATATTCAGTTATAAAAAAGCTCAAATTGAACTTAAGTACTCAAGCTGCAAAGTTAAAAGAACAGTTGTAAGTTTTACTGAAAAAAAATGTTTCTTAAAATGTTTGCATTGTCGTCAGGGTATTTCAAATTCACTTCTAGCTAAGAGATTGCATTTTTACTGATGAAACTAAACTCCCCAAGATCCCAAGTACATCGAATACAGAAATAAGTACTCAAAGTGTCAAACATAACAACCTCTAGCTGGTGTAGAAGCAGGTCAATGAAAGAATGCCTGGGGCACTGCAGATGCCAAAGGACATTAAAGCGCCTGCCAAAATCTGCCAAATTCATAAGTTGGTCACGACAGTGCTGCACCAGCTCACGTGTAAACATTTCCGAAATTAGAAGGCCATGTGGGCTGTCGAGGCAAGGTGTCTGAATTTAACATGGAGGCCTCACTGGTGCTGCAAGAGGCATCAAACAGGCAGGCCTAGATAAGGTACAACACCCGGAAATAGTGGATGCTCTCGAGTATGCAATTTTGGTAAAACAGCCTCAAAACCAAAACAAAAAATTTCCATTAAAAAAAAACTGCTGCAAGCCTTATAGTGGAAAAATATGTCACTGCGTGTGAGACCATCACTTTGCGCCTGAAACATGAAACGCTTCTTTGTGCATTAAGTTTAATCAAGTGGAAATTGTGCAATTTGTACATTGCATCTGGACAACCTAAACCAATGCAGTTAATCCGTATCAGCAGTCTTGGCCACATGGGAAATAAAAAGCTACGACTTATTTTTTTCTGCATGTTCAACGACCCGTTTGGCGTGATTTCTGCTAAAAAAAAAATATGGGTTAGGCCATGACTTTCGGCGCAATTTACCCATAACCAAAAAACTTCTGTTTTGGAATGTCTAAAACGTGATAAAGAACCGTGTTCCACTGGACAGTGTGGTGCTGCATAAAATTAATTGATTCAAATCGCCCTCCATAAACAGAACAAGAAAGATGAATATATATATAGTGTAGACAAATAAATAAATAGTCCATTCATAATTATGATGGCGGAAATTAGTTGTTCCCCATTGGCTCCTCAGTAGAGGCTATCAGGCTTACGCCATGAGAAACAACCTTCGGTCCAGCAATTAACGTTTATAATTAATTACTCAATTAAGACAAAATATACATAGCCATCTTTATTACTGCTCATCAGCAGCCAAACAAACGCACGTGAGCACCAGATCATGTGTTGAATTCTCAGACACAACAAGCAAAAACGGTTCTTTTATCTATCCCAAGTAAAAAACAACTTTGGATTTTGGCAACCAACGTTGGCAAATGGTACCAGTCGTTATAGTTAATTATATGTTGGCAGGCAACGTTGGGGCCAACGTTGGCAATTGCTATTTACAGTGTTTTTTTTTATCTACTATTAAAAGCTTTGTAGAAATGGTAAATTTATTGATAGCTATATATCGTTGGTAAACCATTATGCATCGGTATTCCAAATATGGTCCAACGATATTTTACTAACGAAATGCCAATAATAAATGTACTTGTATTAATTTTTTTGACTGAATTTCTATACAAATAAACGACATGGTTATATTTCACTGATTATTATGAAGATCAAATACATACTGTCAGTACATTAAACTGACTGTTTACATTTGCAACGATTTGGCCCAACATTTGTGTTACTTTGGATTGATGGGGTGCAAACATCGTCCTGGGAATGTCTACGTTGATTAGCTGTCATAAAAAACGGAATGACAGATTTTAGAAAAAAAAAAAGTTATCCTCATTGCAACCACCATTATAATATGTACAATTTATAAATAGCACAGAAATTCCAATTGCCAAAAGTGCATTAATGTATATTTCATATATGTACCGTACCTTCAGAGATGGTGTAATATATGTCTGTCATATAGATTCATCTATTTCACAAATCTTGAATACAGTAGGTCAAAGGTGACACACTTGTGAGCAGGAAGGCCGATGGCTAGTGAAAAGCAGGCTTGTATGCACAGTATACGGTATACGTAACATTGTAATGTAGTCAACAGATGGGATAACCCTCCTGGTTACCTATTTGAAGGTACCACACAGTTCAAATAAAATATACAATGACCCCCAGTCTTATCAGCTATAAACATGACAATCTCACATTCTCCAGATTTCCAGCGCACTTTGATACATGTCCTTTCATGAAAACGTACTATAGCCCGAAATTAAGGGTTAAAAAGCTTACCCTTAATTAGACGCTTGCGTTGAGTGACGACCCATTTTGAATCTGTTTTCCAATCGCCAGCCTCCGCACAAGTACGACAAAACAATCCCGGTTACGTGTTTCAAATCCAATCACACTTTAACACTTTCAAATTGCGTGTACGGCCGCCATGTTGCAATGGCGCGATGCATTCTGGTAGAAAATCTTTGTGATTTGCTTCAAGGAATCTTCCAAACTGCTAGGAATCTAAAAATCCGACGGTTGCCAAGCAGTAATTTACTCCGTTGCATTTCCATCTCATTTCCATCCTCCTTCAAATTAGCCGGCATACATCGCCATATTAAGAGTGGTCAAGGCTTATGACTCGAATAGAAAGTAGGGCAGAAACTTTAGCACAATACGATCCGACTCCGCGTGCAGCGAGCTCTATAGCGTTGTGGAAAACTCGGGAGATTCATTGGGATTTTGCAACGGGAACATTCAACAGATGCCAAAAACGCTATTTTAGTTTCATCCGTGTTCAGGAGAAAACATTTTTTTTTTCAAAGTTTTGTAATGACTCCTCGCTTTTCCGGATTTATTTTTTCTTTTTTTCTAAAGCACAAAAAGCTAAAAGCGGGAAAGGGTATCAAGCTGCAGGTGATAACTGGGTTCAAAATTGCACAGCTATTAAAGACATTTAATAGGTGTACAATTTTGATATTTACATATATGTATTTACAAAATGGCGCTGAAATAAACCCGGAGAGCAAGGATTTTTGCATATGTTTGTAAAAACGTGTATACATGTACAATGTACGTCTTGGTGGAGACCTGGCTTTACGAATCAATTATTACCATAGGAACCCGCGCGATTTAATTATATCCATTCCAATTTTTTACAAAATAATATATTTTTTTAGTTCATAAAGAATTTTATTCTTTTTATTTTCTATCAAAGTGCTTACATGAAAATAAAAGTAACATTTAATATAACGAGTCTTTTTTTTTTCTTTAATTCTTTCTAATTTCATTTTTTTAATCTAATGTTTAACTTATTTAGTTAACTCTTTAGTCAACCCCCAGTTAATGAAAAAATATTTAAAAATTTTTGTAGGCAACTGTGCGCTTCACAGTTCCAGCGGCGAGGTGTTTGACTGATGTGCGCATGCGCAAATAGGAAGATGCGGGCAAGAGGGAACTGTCGCCCCCGCCGTGCTTCACAGCATCACTCCGCAGCGTTACTCGCAGCACCCCCTCTTATTTTTTCTTCGATCGCGTCGCCACTGAAAACAACAAAATGTTTCAAAACTGTTTTAATCTGATGACGAACATTAACATGCAGATTCACCAAGCTAAAATATGCTGCCATCAACACTTTCTGCTTGTTGTGGATTCACTGACTTTTAAAATATTGTTCCAACGTTGTCTGCATGGCCTTGCTTTTTGCTTCTTTTTGTAGGCAATTTTTTTTCCTTTGTAATGACACCCCATGTAAAAAAAAATTTTTTTTGGCCGTATAACGAACGAAACATTGTGGGCCGTATATCGAAAACGTGCCATAATTAAAAAAAAGGCTGTATAAATAGCGCTGTATATAAAATTGTACAATTTGAAAACTCAGAAATTACCTTTCGAATTCTTCATCTGTAAATCACAATTCTGACTATTAAATTCCGTAATAGGCAGACATTTTGGAATTGAAAAACAAGTATTCATGAGAAAACATGCTGGAAATCCTATTTAAGCCTTTTTTTTTCCCAAATCGGATATCATCATCGCACATATTACTAGAACACACAAAAAAAGTTTTCTCGCTTGGTTCACATCATCAACAGTCATTTGACAAAATTGTAGAAATCAAGTTTCTAACTACACAAATTTCTATTGGGCGAGCGATCCTTGCAACTAGTATACAAACAAGTATATTTTAAATGCATTCGATGGAAAAATAGTTTTTCCACAAAAAAATTCACTGATCGTTCTCGGAATGAGTGCCTGTGGAAAAACAACATAAAAAGCGCAGTTTAATAGTCGATTAATGAATCGGGAATTAAACATCAGGAATGTGCAATTCATAGTAAAATTGCTCTTTATATTCACTATCCCTATCTAATAAACTGTATTCACAGTCGTATACCACTAGCATGTTAATAATACATTACAGATCCAAGTATTTGAATCATGCAATCAGCGCTCCACTGATAACTATTACAACCACCATTTACATTCAATTAAAAACATTCAGCAACATGAAGTGAATGCCAGAACATTTAATGACAGGCATTTGAAGTAAACACCTATACTTTGTTGATCTTGGATGGCTCATAAGCTTGAAGCAGCAATTATGCTATGCTCAATGTATAGCCAAGTAATTAATACTTTTAAAACCTATGGAATGCGCGATCCTAAATGCGGGCTTAGCATTTAGCCAAATTTATGCAAAAGAGGTCACACTTATTAGGTTCACATTCCTGAATGATGCAATTTGCATTGCCTTCATTACCCTCAATCGTTTCATGACCTTAAATGACAACGGTGCAATTACAGTAAACCCTATTCTACACATATAACATAGTATACGTATACATGTAGATTATATTATTCAAGCTAATGTGGACAATCTATACGAATATTGTTATGGCCATTTCGTCTTCAAAATTAACTAGGGTTATATAATCACCAATTTGCAAACTTTTTATGGTACATAAAACAAGGAAAAACTATACATTTTCACTTGTATTTTAAAACATTGCCTGCAATTATTTTAAGGCTGCATGCATGATAAATGCATATCTACATATAATAAATAAATGTAAACATTCATTCAATGAAGGTGTCATTTTTACTTTGAGCAGCTGCAATGTCTACATATACAGAAGTAATAGCTTTTCATGTTATACTTTATTTAAAAAGGTCCTTTACAGCCTTTTTTAAATTAGGGCACACATTTTGTATTACACATGGCTGGGATAATCGGAATTCTGCTGTAGCACCAAATAAAAAATAACCTGTAGATATTCCAGAAAATGTATGCTTGCAAGAATTACACTAGCAGATCTAGTAGCATAGTCTACCTGTATCAATGTATATTTAACAGTTTAGTTCACCATAAATTGTAGAAACACAATAGGAGTCTTAATTTTTCATCCATGTTTATCTATTACAGCTATACAAATAATTCGTTACACACAAATTTCTGTACAAAAATGATATACTGTACATATACAAGTCAGTGGACTGAAGTCTTAAAATTTCATTATCGTTAAAGTTTAGTCTTCCTTTAGAAGTTAGGACCTAAATAAGTCAACATTTCTTAGATCGTGTTTCAATATTATGCAGACTTCTCCATATTCCTCTCAATTCAATCATTTGAAGAACAAACAATAGTGCCAGTATACCTACTACATCTTTCCATACACACCGCAAGACACCCACATTTACAAGGTTCATTTCAATGCAGAAGCAGAATCCTTTTAAAAATACATACATACACAAAGTGTGACAAAATAACACTAACAACCTTCAATTCTAGGAATATTGGTGAAGTCTGCCAAATATTAACAACCGTTAATTGTATGAGATCTTGACTGGCTTCACCGCTTCAACGCAACATAAAAATCTGCAATTGCGACTTGTGTTACCAGCATCACGTTCTTTTTGGGCGATTAAATCCTTTGATGATTGTTTTGTCATGTCACTTGCGACAACTTTGATAAAAGGGCTGCACAATTTCGGTATCTGAGAAAAAACCTTTTAGGCAACTGGGAGTATTCTATATATGCTTGCATTTTTTATACGTCGTGACAATAGCGGCTTATGAAGAAAAGTTGCAACCATGCATCTCAAAATTAAAAAAAAATCTTTTACAACTTTTACCATACATGTGGTCACGTAAATGCCATAAATTAGTTTCACGAGTATTCTTATCGCAATGCATATTATGCCTTATGCATATATAGAAATGCTTTTGGTCCGTGACATTATGGAAAATGTCCTAAGTAACCATAAAAAATAAATAAAATATAACAACTGCAATCGAATGTTTTTGTTTTAGTAATTTTATGAATCTGACCAGGTCACCAGATTCTAGTCATTAAACGGAGAAGCAATTATGATGATCATGACATGTATGCATATATTCCTATGGTAAACTTTAAGGGACGCATGGAATAAAAGTATTCCTCTTAGTTTCAAAATAATTTCATCTTGCTTTCACACATTTTTGGATTGTATCAACAAAGGGCAACATTTTGCAATATGGAATGCAGGCATCATCACAGTACACCTATGCTGCTTTTAATAACTCCTTACCACTATGTTTGGTTGAATTATATTCGCATTAACATCAAATTGTGCTATGTTAAAACCTATTATAAAGAACAGAGTGTTTGATTGGGTTCTTTCAATAACACCCTTTCAATGCAATTTGGAAAGGATATTTTATTGCAAATTCTGGCCAATTCTAATCTGACCAATTTTAAAGAAAAAATTTAAAAAGCCATCATTTACATGCTTTGCAATAAAGCAAATCAGAAAAACGGTATTAAAAAAAATCCATAAATTTAAAATTTGGGAGATGTTGGTCCACTCACCTCCGCCGCAGCTTTTAATAATCAATCAAACAATACCACAATCAGTTTCGGGAAAACTCATTAAGAAGAATGCACTGTATCAAGTGGTATTTTCCAATAAAAAGTGGTGAAAATCCTACCACGATATAAAACGAATGGACAGTAGATGTTACATCCTAGCAAATATCTTGCCATTCTGTTGATTTTCTAAACTTACCACAAGAAAAATCAAGATCCATGAAAGACAGGTGTCTTCATATATCAAAAACAATGGATGTAGACAACTGGCTAATGATTAGGCCTATGTACACTTGTAGAAACACTTATGGAAGCTTTTACATTTTCTCTCGTAGTTTGGCTGCAGCACGGATCACAGAAATGGGATAGTTGTGCACTTCGGGCATTAATTTACAGCCAGGCACATTGTAGATAGACACTTCTGTAATCGTAAAAGAGCGATACCACTTGAGAATGGATCCAGGTAACCTTTGAGGATTTAAAATGTAAAACTTACGGTCAGGCAAGTCGTGGATTTTGGATGGAAGGTCAGAGAAATACTGATGTCTCATGGCTTGTTTGGCAGGAATTCTATTCCGAGGTTGAGGCTTTTAATGAAATAAGCACAAAAAAAATTGTTAGACTGTTCGTTTTCTGTGCAACTTATTGTATCTTTTTCAATGTTAGCAACTCACTTGTAATAGCCGATCAGCCATTGCCTCTGCATCAGGAAAATCTCCTAAACGTGGAAAGACTTGTGATAAGCACATCCTTTCGTATTTTCCAAATTTATCTGGAATACAAGTATATTTGTAGAGAAGTCAATTAAAATTCAACAAATCAACAACAATTAACACAATTTTCGAATGCAACCTTGCCAAAAACATCTAAATATTCAGAAATTATTCATTAGTTTAACAAAAAATACACCGAATAATTGTAAAATCCACCAAATATCAGACTCCTGGCCAACTATTTAGCATTTTAATAATTTTTTAAAAAACAAAATATGAGGAAATATGTGGACTTATATCAAAAAGTGTACCTGTTTTGTAGTTTGGCAATCGGCTAACACCTTCCCATGTTTTCTCGGTAGGTGTACCCACGACCTAATAAGCCATACAAAATATTGTAAGAAAAACATGCTTATCAATTGTTTAAGTGAAAAAAAATGTTTTAAGGGGCATTTTTACCCTAAATATTTTATCAAGTTGATCAGCATAATCTTTCACTCCTGGGAATGTTGGCATACCAGTCATCATTTCTACAAAAATACATCCAACACCCCTATTCATAAAGATAAAAAATATTAGTTTGAAATACAATATCCTTATCATTGCAAATTTAAATTTAATATTGACCAACAAAATTTGTATACCACATGTCCAGTGACGTAGAATAATCTGTTGAACCAAGTAACACATCTGGTGGTCGGTACCAAAGAGTAACGACTTCATGAGAATAAGTACGGCTAGGGACGGACTTGGCTCTTGCTAGTCCTAAAAAAGCGATTTACAAATTTTATCAAAAAAAATTTCACATTCAGTACGATTACCAGTTGTTAAACATACCAAAATCTGCCAGTTTTAGTTCTCCAATTTCGCTGATTAGGAGATTCTGTGGCTTCAAGTCTCTAAATTAAAAAAAAATACTATTAAGTGTAAACCTTTAAAATATTTTCACAAGACTTCCAATAATACATAATTTGACATGTGTTGTTGCATAAGGTAGCTGTCAGATAATAGATACAATATAATGTAGTCAACGAATAGGGAAATAATTTCTTTGAGAAATACCACACACTCATGGAATTTATAGATTTCAAACCACTCTAACAAGGATCATCACTTAATAAAATTTCTGAAATTTTCTAGAAAATGTCAACTGGCAGCTGTTAATCCTTTCAAGAAATTTATTAATTAGACTCCTTCATGCAAGAGGCTGGTAATGCCAGCCGGAGTCACTGTTTTTCGAAGGATGTAAAACCTAACATGCGCACGGAACCGAAATTCAGTTCCATGTGCGAAAACAACGTCTTTAGCTGGTGTTACCAGCTTCTAACTTGAAGAAGGATATAGGCTTTTGTTTGAAAACTCACCTGTGCAACACTCGTCTTTGGTGAATATATGCAAGGCCCCTTAGCAGCTGGAACAAAAATAACTGCAAAGAAATCAGTATTTAATAAATGATTTCCTTCATTAAAATCTATGATTACTGGACAAACAGGATAACATTTACCATAACATATTTCTAGGCATTGCAACTTCATTTACCAAAGTCATAAAGAAAACAGCTTTTAAGCACGCCATTAAGCAATCAAGCTAGACCAGCCTATTTCATTGCATAATGCGAGTTAGTGCCCCGATCCCCCATAGCTGACTAAATGAGCTCCACTGCACATACTGTATGTAAGGATTTCTCAAGGGCCTCAGTTATATGGAAAGTTGGAGATGAAATTTGACTTTAAAAACGAGAGCTATAGGCACACGCACAAAGGTAATCAGGGAATAAACGCAATTTTCCATTTCCTGCTAAGTGCAACTGCTCCCATGGGTGCAGCATAATTGTTATATTACGATATTAATGTAAGTATTGCTGCTTTTAAACCTTCACGTAGCATCTACGAAACTTTTTCTTTCCCTTTTAGCTTAGCTATTAGTACGAATATTAAGGAGAATTAGCAAATCGAAAAAAATTGAATAAGACAGAATTAAGCAGTTTTACTTTTCTAGCTCATTTCTAGGTACATTATCACGTTAGCAATTTTTGTGGCCTTATATATATATATATATATATATATATATATATATATATATATATTATAATGAAATTATTTCTTGGCGAGTGATAATGACCCTTAAATTTGTCAAGTGCCAGTGGTTGTTTCTTCATGTATAGGGAACTTAATTTCCATGTCTTTGTGCGACTAAATTTGATGTTTCAAGAACACCGACTTTTATAACACACAATATGATGCAATTTGTAAAATAAAGCATGAAAAATGAAATACAAAGCACCAAATATTAAAATTTTACAATGATGCAGTGTTATACGAGCCCTCAGCCCTTGTTTAACTAAAAATGCCAAAATGAAATGTGGTGGCATGTCACCACAAAAGAGATTACAAATTACCAAGGCATAGATATGGAGAGAATGAATAATAGACCTGGTACATGGGAAGCAACACTAGTACGAAGATGAACAGAGGCACATTTCTAAGCAGACATATTATATTATAGCCGACATGTGAATGTGCGTACACAACATATATTCCACAGGAACATTCATTCGTTATTTGCAGCAGTTGTCCCCACCCCCATTACGTGCAAGTGGTTCGGCTATGAGAAAATTTTCATCAAAACTATTAAAGATGTTGCTACCCAGATTAACATGACAATGCTTGTGTATTTATGTTAATAACACAGCAAAATTATAAACTGAACTCAATGCTAAGATTATCCATCACAAAGCGAAATTTTTTTTAATGGCTCACAAAATCCATGCTATATTCCACTGACAACAACCTTCGTAAGCAAATTTAGCCATTCCTGGTAAATGCCAGCAGCACACATGGTAAATATGGTTTCATCTTAATGTGCTTGTTCTGCACTGGGGACATTCTATTCATATTTCTGTACCGGGAATTTTCAATTTCAAAACCAATTTTGTATTTTATGTTGAATCAATGTAAATAAATGCTCCCCTTGTAAAAAGTGAGGGTGTATTCATCCATTATCGCTATAAATAATGTTTATGCATGCAAATTATTTTAAGTTAACTTAAAGGACACGTAAAATTGTTTTGCACCAAATCTTGATGAGATTGATTTTTTGTACTGTTATTTGGAAAACTATCATACAAGTATTATACAATTTCAATTGACTTGAATAGCATTCTTTAAAATAATTTCAATACTCAAACTTTAAAATTTCAATATTAGTAATTTAAAGCTATCGTGGATTAAACACAAAGAAGCGACAGAGCTTAATAACAAGTAATGCAAACTAGTCAAACAATTGTACAGGAAAGACAGCATGCATTTTGATGTCGCATAGCATTTTTGATACTCTATATAAACAGGTATCACTAATATAACATTATACAATAAAAAATTACCTACCTTAGCATTTCGAGGATTCAATCCCCCTGAATGTGATTCTAAATAATGGCTGAGGTCTGTATTCTGCAAAAAAAGAAACCAAAATCTCATATTTTGTGCATAAGTGAATTGCCTAGTTCGCGATAAGCATAAGATGCTATTAAGTTTAAGATGAAAAAATAAATAAAAAACGCCATATCCTACAGCCTGCTACATCTCATATTTCCAGTTAGTGGTTATAGCGACTTGGTTATGGATGCGTACATCATCAAGTTAAGCACACGTTTAAGGAGGCACTTTTACCAATTTAGAAAATGAGTTCCGAGGAAATTTTAACCAAACATTTTATGACAGTAAACGTAAAAGCCACTTTATGTGCAAAATGATATTGCGAGAGTGGCCGAGTTGAGATAAAAAACAATGATAGCCAAAAAGCAACAATTATACGAACCACAAATTCGAAGACAAAAGTTAACGTTTCTTTGGTATGGATGATGTCGTGAAGGATGACAACGTTCGAATGCCGCAGTTCCCGAAGTAATGAGGCTGCAAAACAAGATTATTCTTTAAAGTTAATTTCTTTACTGCACGACGAAATGCATTTCCATGACAACCCTCTAATAGCTTTTTGAAATAGGCGACAAACATGGTATGCATTATTCAGATAAACTCACTTTGGCTTGCATTCAAAATCATGCAACATTTTGATTCAATTGTAACATGACGCTTTTTAATAAATACAAGCAGTTATTAGTTAATATGAAAAGTTCTTTCAATAGCCCATAAATTACTCGTACACCATTCAATGTTCTTCGTTTGAAAAATATTAGTTTCCCCGCAGTTGTGTTAGCTCAACAAGGACTCCAGGGGATTTCGAAGCAATATACAAATAATTCCAGAAAGCGCTCGCTTACGATTATCGATTTTAGCAACTTTCGAAGAAGGCAAACGTTCCCCGTCTGGCATATATATTTGCATAAAAAAATTAAATAAAAACTGGTGGATTACCTAATGCCAGGGTGGCAACCCTGCCGTCAATCACCATAATTGGCGATTAGTGCGATCAAGACTGCCAAAGTGCGATTTTATCAATTTTTTGCATTGCATAAATTTGCCAACTAGGACCAAGTGCCTCCGCAACTGACACCAACACACTAATTTCAAGTAATACTGCACTGAGTATGATTTTGCCAAACATCACCAAATTGCATGCTGTAAACCCTGTTTTCATGGCCGTTTGTAATTAATTATTAAATTGTATGCAGTGGTCTAAAGATGACGTGCCATATTTGTGCGTTTGATTCAGACACAACATGTTTGTTAATATTACATAATGTATGCCAAAACTAGAAATGTCAAGTATCATGTTTTTTTCAGTTAGCCAGCCAAATATGGCATAAACAAACAGAAATACACTTATTCTCATATTTTATAATCAATAAATTATGTCACGTTCAATATTCAGATGTGAAAACCTCTTAAATTCAACATTGATCTAGATACGAAATACTGGGCAATCCATTTGAAATTTGAAATTCAAGAGATGTACTAGCCACAAAATTAGTTCCCATAAGGTAATGTCACTGTGGGATTGGCAATGAATCATGAATACCAAACCCAGAATACTACTGAGGAAAAATACGAGCTAAAATTTTATAATATACCACGGCCATTTTGACAGTGTTTCAGAACTTGTGCAAACCACTACGTGCCACGCATGAGTTATATGTAATTTTCTAAAATTTCCCCCTGTCAAAAAGAATGAAATAGTGCACGAGGACCTTCTGCAAGGGTACGTAAGAAACATTGATGTCATCGAGTCCTTCCAGCTGCACTATTTTGAACAATGAAATTAATTTCCTCATTCCCCGACATCAGTAGTAACCCTCAAAAGGAAAAAAACCTCAATCAGCTGTCAGAGCAGGTGTATAGCTGTCAACATCTGCTAATCCTCCAGGACTTTTCATAACATGTCCTAAGCTTGTGCTTTTCAAAAAGACCATGCAGGCATATGAAGTTGAAACCTTGCATTTTATGTCTCCCTGCAGGTTATTTAAGCCTGCTTTCTCCATGTCTTATTAAAAGGTTAGGTTTTCTGTTGGTTGTCACCATATATCGCTCTCTGCGGAGTGACACGACATTTCAGAAGTGTCGTAGAACTAGCCCTAAGGCTGTTAACAACGGAAAACAGGCAAACATCGCTGTATATCAGAGACTGGTCTAAGTGCAGGACTAAGCATGACAACGCATATCCAATTCACCAATTGACAAGCCATGCTTGAAGATTGAAATACAGTAGAAGGATACTATCTTATCTTACCTTCCCGTATGGCAGTGAAAGGCGTTCCCTCTTCCTCTAGTAAGCGGATTTCCTTCAGTGCCACTATTTTATTATTTAAGCTTGAAGAAAAAGGAAAAAAAACCGTTCGATTTAAGACAAAATTAAACTCCACTGGACCATAAATTATCCTAGTTAATATGGACGGATAATATTTTGTGTTACACGCAGTTTGGATAATACGGACACTGATAATCGAGGTTTTACTGTACAATTAAGAGAATTTCTAAGAATTCAAGCTGGTGTAGGATTTACAGACTTTCAATCGCATGTTCATGTATATTCATAATCAATATAAACTATAGGTCAAACTATAATTGTATATAAACCCATACCTGAAGCCGTATAACGAATCAATTATTTCTGCATTGTGATTTTCATTTTTCCCCCCTTCTTAAACGAAGTGAAATCCATAAGTTGTTTTATTGTTAGCCAAATCAGACATTGTTTGCGCAAAATAGGGGGAATTTATAACATTTTTGACCACCTTCTTTAATTACAGCATTTTTTGGCCGTTATAACGAAACATTGTGGGCCGTAAATCGAAAAAGTGTCATATTTTTTAAAAAAACGTATAGCGAGGTATAGTTGTAATGAATAAACTAAGTATAATTTTAAAGCATTTTAATTTAATGGACTACATTCATCCAATATAAATGGTCTACAGATTCAGAACGTATTCCTCAATGTGCTTAGCAGTGAGTATTATAAACGAATTGTAAAATGAATAAACAAACTTAGAACGATTTGTTACATTCATTTAATTTAAGTACAACTTATAATTTCAATATACTTTGTTAATTCGGTAAATTAAACAATTAACCGGAGTGCTTTTAAAATATAAGAAAAAATTAGAATATCTCGAAAAAGTAGAATTGTAGGGTAAAACATTTTTTTAAAAAAAGCAAAGTACCAGCTTAGCAGTTAGAATGAAATACTGCAAGTGCAATTATACAGCTCATGATTTCCACGCAGATTATAACAAAATGTTCTAAGGATGCTAAGAAGTTCTGATCAAACTGTGTAAGTTTAGCAATATCGCGTAACAAAAAAGTAAGAAAATATAAGTTCAAACTGGTTACTCACTTGCTAATACCTTTGTAGACCGTGGCGTAAGACCCTTCACCCAACTGTTCCAGTTTTATGTAGGTATCAGTTTTACCAAAAGGCGATGCACCCTGAAAAACAAACAAAAACAGCTGATCATATAAACTTTTAAAAATGATGCTAAAAATGCACAGATACAGCATAGAGATTTTCCAACATTTCAATCCAGATCTGAAGTGTTTTTATATATCCTTGCAAGAAATTACACCGCGACCTACCGTGCAGGATTTGACATCCCCACATCCAACAGTACCAAGACGAGTTTTTGAGTAACAAAACTCCGAGGCTGGTACAGATTTCAATGATTTTTTCTGGGCACAGACTGAACCACTGCACAGCATACAGCGTAACATGTTTTTTTTGTGTGTTATCCAACTGATTTAGAGTCACCTTCGCCAGATATTCCGGAAGCACAATTCTCGTCACAAAGGTTCATCAGTAAAACATGAAAAAACCAAGTTGGCTCTATCTCCCTTGGCTTCACAAATAAACCCACGTGCCCGTCTCAAAAAACTAAAACTGTATGACATTATATTGCTTACGTTTCAAATGTGCAAATGTTAATGCATGTGGCTTAATACAGGAAGTGCAAATCCGTTACACACCAACAGGAATCTAAATGTGCTTATTTTGAAAACAAGTTATTGTACTTCTCCTGAAGTGCTCTTTTGTCATTTTCCTGGAATTTAAAGTATTTCCTTACGTCGCAACGACTCAGGCGTATTTTTCAAAACTATAGACGGCTACAAATTATTATTTAGAATAAACTTTATGAACATGTATACAAGGATATTGTATAGTTTGCCAATTGACACAATAGCCTATTGTGAACTTACCCCACTGATTCAATTTTTTTTGGGGGAAGGGGGTGCGGGGGAATTGAGGGATGGAGGAGGTGACAAGCTCATTGGATGTCATCATCATCCTCTCGATGGAATGCCAATTATTTTTCTTGGATATAGTCGCTTTACTTGGACCCAGTCCAATAATTTTCAATGTCAATAATAATTGGCATGCATTCCCTTTTTTTCAACGTGGTATAGAAACGCTCAGATTTCGTAGCAGTACAGTTTTTCTTCAATAAAAATGATGGAAGAAAGAGGATGTCTCCAGTTTTCGTTAATGAAGGTCGAAAAATTGCACAAGTATGTAAAAACTAAGAATAAATCTGTCTAACTTTCTTTTAACAGCCTAAGAATCAACTGACATGTTGTTACAACCAGTTTAAATCCAACATTTCAGTTTCTAAAGTATTTGAAAAGATTGTTATAAACTCTTCGACTTGTTACGTCTGAAGTGAAGGATATACGAAACAAGTCATTGAAAATTCAAAATTGAATTGTAAATATATACTATACATATACGTGTCGCAACTCTCAAGGACAGAACAAGGAAAGTCCATATCTACATATTGCAAGCAATTTACAGATATTAGTAACGCTTTTACGTTTTGTAGATTATGAATTTTTTGCGAAGCTTAGGAAATGCCTAAACCCTACAATGACAGTGTTATTATCAATACTTTGAAAAACACGAATGGGTGGCCATACATCTTTTTCATGAACTTATAATCTTTTTGTTTTTTAATCAAAGCAAATCCAATTTTGCACAAATATAGCCAACAAACGTACGAACAAAACAGCTATATTTCAATTTGTACTCAAAGTATCGTCTGAATTCTGGCCGCTTGGGATGCACTTGATCAAACAGTAATCGACTCGTCAATTGCCCAATGGTACAATGGGTTCTGAAGCCGAGCTTGATTTTCACAGTATATTTATTAAAATCTTCATTTTAAAGTTATATTGTAGCCTAATTAAGTTTTGGAATTTCACACGTGAAAGGCTATTGCCCGAAAATCGTAACAAATGTAACAATAAAATCGATTATACACTGTACAGGTTTAGCAACTGCATGAGGTAACAATTAGATAACATGCAACGCCTTTTGGTTTTCGTCTAGCGAGCATTAAGGTCACATTAAGCTAATGCACATATAAGTATTTTGACCAAGTATTTGACATAGATCTAATTTCTTTTATCTACCATGAAACAAAATGCCCTGCCAATGCTGCAAAATTACCTCGCTTGACTGATTGTTCTGCTAAATTCTCAAAGTGACTTAATTTGCTTTTCAAAATCGTAAAAATGTTGTCTTAGTTAATTGCCTAACATGGTATACTATCTCGCCAATGTACTATCATTGCAGCATTGGCACAACATCTTATGTTCTAGAATAGTTCACACTATCTTTTATTTCAAACTTTTTAACAAATTCTTAACATTGCATAATGTGCATTATGTAATACAGAACTTATTTCTAGTTCCATAAATGCAAAAATCACCACATTATTAGCCAGCTAAGACTTTCCGAGAGCTGTTTGTTACAGTATTATCCAAACAGTGCAACAAAACTTTCAAAAATTATCTTCACAATAGAAGAAGCCCACAGTGAACAATGTTTTGTTTAAATTTGTGTGTTGTACGAGGGTAGGCTGAAAAGCAATGCCTCCACCTTCGTAATTCGCGTTTGGATGGGACTACTTTAATAAATCAAACGCAGAAATAATTCTCAGAATGTGCTCTTTATTTTCATGCATTCACTTTTCTACATAGAGTAAAACCGGGTGAGATGCCCCACATTTATAAAAACATTTTTTACAAATTAATAGTAAGTATTTTTAATA
>JAQGBW010002020.1:0-21863 GCA_034698625.1 Julus scanicus
CAGCTTATACACGAGAGCTAGCAGTGATTGCCAACTATTTAGTAAAAAGAATAATAATTGTCTATTACAACATCATTTTTGTGTGCTTTCTGTTACATTTAAAGCTTAAGTAGCGTCATAAGTTTTTAATAAATACAAAGGTCTAGATTTTTTTAAAAAAATGCTTCCTTGAAGATGGCAATAAGCTTATACACGAGAGCTAGCAGTGATTGCCAACTATTTTTCTCAAAAACTATTCATCTATTACAATGGTTTTTTTTTTTTTTTACTGTATTTTATGTTACACGAGATGTTAAGGAAGCCTATCACTTTCTGAAAAATTTTGGACAGTTAAAGGGTTTACTTTTTAATGCTTCTTTTGTTCCTTGAAGATGCAATAGGGTTGTACACAAACGCTAGCAGTGATTGCCAACTATCTTCCTCCAAGATTGAATTCCAATACTATTATGGTGTATTACAATTGTAAGTTTTAAGTAATGTATTTCTTACTGAAAAATTGAAAAGCTGAACCCTTTGTTTACTTTTGAGAAGATTGTTTATTTACTTTGATCATGTTATCTATATGTTTACTTGTTGAGACAACATCTCTTCCAGTGAAATTTGAAGACATTTTGTGTAGGATTGACAGCATTATTTCTGTTATTATACAAGATACTTATGTGAGCAGATTCTGGTCATCATAACACCCTTTTGTGCTCAATTTTGAACTATTTTCTCAAATTGTGTTAACAAAGCCATTTTTTTTCTGAAGACTCTCTGCCTAATCCCCATTTTTCTGTTAGAGATTTGATCAGAGTATTGCGTCTTGGGTCTCCGTATTGAAATTGATCAGAATGTTAAATCGAAACTCGGTGTAAATATATACGATACAATCCGAGATTGCGGCTGCTGCTGCCATTCATTCGGCTTTTGTGTCGGTTACCAAAGATGAAAAGATTCGTGATATTTATGGAAAACCAGATTTTCTCTCTTTTCTGCTTCACCCTTTTTTATCAACAGAAATTTGATTCTGGCACATTGCCTCGCAATGCCGAAGCCAGGATGCGATATCCCAACACGATCTAGAAGTTGGGCACCCACGTCCTAGGCGCATCCAACCGACCTCCCAATGATATGCGCCCAACGCCAGGAGGTGGCGTGGCTTCATAAAAGAAAAACTAAATAGACCAAAAACGAAAATGCACGTATTAATGCATTACGCGCGGCGCAAAAACTTTCGCCGTAACTTTATATTGGTCTATCTCGATTGATTCGAAAATGCTTTCAGACGCGGCGGAAGTGACCCCCCGCCGGGCTGGCCGTTCGCCACTAGGGGGAATACATATTGGATATTGAAATGTTTTCATCGCGTTTAATCGGAATGCGCGATCAGGGCTGGGGAATCGCGTTACCGCAATCTCAGTCGCAGTCTTATTTCCGCCAGAGCTCGCTTTCCATTTACTTTCTAGTCCTCCCCACCCTGCATTCAAAACCATAAAGATAGACGCTGTTGTGAATATTCAGCGCAACCTCTCTGTCTGGGCACTAGGCTATAAACAACTAAAGCTGGCCACACGCCATCTATTGGCTATTTCAGGAAACTAATTCGTTAAAGTGCACATAGTGTAATAATTAGTAGTGTAACAAGTGTTTCTATGGTGTTGTACATATGTAGTGAAGTTATGTAATGCCGGGTCTCCACCAAGACGTACATGTACGCATACACACGTTTTTGCACAAACCCTTGCAAAAACCTTGGCCCTCCGGGTTTGTTTCAGCCGCCATTTTGTAAATATGAAAGTTGTACAGCTATTAAAGACATTTAATAGGTGTACAATTTAGATATTTACATATATTTAAAAATTGGCGGCTGAAACACCCGGATAGCAAAGGTTTTTGCAAGGGTCGTGCAAAAACGTGTGTATGCGTAACAATGTATGTATGTCTTGGTGGAGACCCGGCATAATATTTGGGAAATACAAGTACCAGTGTAGCACAGTGCAGGTGTAGTGTAGTACAGGATGGTGCATGGGTGATATAGTGCAATACAATTCAGTAGTTTTACAATGCAAGTATGTATAGTACAGATGAAGTGGGATATTGTATTAATTTTGTTTTAGGACATGTTAACATCTTCTAAATTAATATTCCTTCATGTGGAATGACTCGTCAACAAAGTCCTTGTTTTAGAACCATTCAAAAATATACTTTCATTATGTTTCATAAATACATTGATATAAAGAATTTAATACTTTTCAGACGAACCTAGTGAGAACATGTGAGAAAGTAACTTTTTCAACTATAGTTATCCCTTAAACCAAATTTGTTTAAAAATGGTTTGTTGGCCATAGTTTCTTTTTATTGAGTAACACTTTTATTGAAAGTCCACCATTGTAGAATTCTGTTTAAATCGCAGCTTAATCTGCTTAATTCCGTGTTTAATTGGCACTTGCACCTCTTTATAGCGACTGCGTTTCGTGTGGTGCGGTTTGTGACTGCTTCTTCAATTTGTATGAAACACGAAAATGATGATGCGATCCATACGATAACGACCCTCCTATGCTTTTAATGCATTTCATTCCGCCCTCGTCGCTGGTTGACCCTCCGTTAATTTAATGATATTCATACGCGATTCTGTCTTTTGTCCACAATTCTGAATGTTCTGCGTGGTGGATTCGCTCAGTGTCGACTCGCATTTAAATGCGGTTGGTTAGTGGTACGAGGACTTCGTAAAGAGGCTCTTTGTGACACATTTACCGCACGCGCCACGCCACGTGCTGTCTGTGCATAGATGGCGTCACTGGGCTTCCGTCCTATTTTTGCATTGCTTATCAGTTACTTGATCCAACGTCATTGCTAATTATCTCACATTGTTGAATTTTTTGAAAACCCAACTTCACCGAGGGTTGTTTTAGTTGGTTGTTAGAGGTTGTGGGTTACTATATACAACCCACATTCGTCAACTATTTTTATGAGTAACTGAACCCCTGTCTGAGTTCATACAAATATGATAAAACTTACACTTCATGAGCTAGAAAAAGTTTTGGAGAAACAGTCACAGGAAACTAATGTTTGAATAACTTATACTCTGTATTTCATTATTTAAATTTCTAGTATGTGACACCATGTTTTATTTTTCCCCATCCACCATTTTGAACTATACCCTAATGTTCGATTAACTACTTTCATATAAACTTTTAAAAATGCATGGCCTTACCTTTTGTTAGTCGCAGTGAATGGTTTTCTGACAACGACTCGAATAAGGAACTGTAACTTTTTGATACTCCTGAAATAAAGATAAAAAATCTCAATGTTAAAAACGAGAACTGGTAGAATAAGGTTCATGTGTTTTACATAAAATTGCACGTTTGTTCTATGCGTTTATAAAAATTGTAAATTATAAATATACACTGTATGAAGTTAGAGGTAATTAATGTATCAATGCATTGTTAGGATGAGTATGTATCGTACTTTTTCAGACTTCCCTATTGCAATTCCTGAATATTCCAATGCCATAAAGCATACTTTTTCAGCAGATTAGTACAATTTACCTAAAATGCATCAACATTGTGAGCGTGGCATCTTTCTACGAAGTTTCCAACATGGGAATTAAGTAATTATAATGCATTTCTCTCGAGCCACACGTCATTCATGTTTCCGTGACATGGCGCCCATACTCAATTTAAACATGAAATGATGAGCACAACTAAGTTGACGAGTCATTTGCCTATTAAGCCGTTTCAAAAGGAGTTGTATAATAAATTATCTTTCTCTCCTATGTGAATTCAAGCTCTATTCCCATCCCATGCAATTGTAATACACGTGGGGGAGGTTGTGTCCTTGTCATATATGCTTTGGACAGAATGACGAGCACAAATTGGAACTTCGCGGAGCAGAAAGTCATTTAGCTCACCCACCAGTAACACTTATTAACAATATGAGAATAAAAAATTTCTACAGATTGAATGGGTAGACTGCGGAACTGGAATAAAAAACAACTCTTGTTGGTAAATACTCAAAAAATAATTTGTGAAGCATATGAAGCAGCTAAAACTTGGCAAATTAACAACATGCAGTCAACAATGTTGCCCTAAAATGTTTATTCCAAAATCAAGTAAATTAACATGTTCATACATGCCTATAATGTTTGATATTTAATGAGTTCCATTTTGTCTGGTCGAGTAAATTGTAATTTATCTGTCGAGCTAGTTTTCCCTTTAAATTTGAGAGTAAATGTGAGAAACATGTTCGGAATTTGTTTTGAAAGGAGATTTTCTCTTAGAATAACGTCACCGTTTTTTGTCCTTTATACTTGTCCCCATTATTCTAACCAGTCACCGCACGGTGTCGCTCCAAGCATGACGTCATTCCTATGATAAACAATGGGCGTGTTATCTTAATAATTTGGAAAACTCCTTAAATTCGCTCTTCCTTGACTCAATAGGCTTGAATGGCCGAGTATTTCAAGCGCATCGTTTCAGGAACTCATTAAATCGAGGCAATTAAAAACGCGATACCAGCTTTCGTTGGCAGCGATTAAGAGAAGGAACTCGCTAATTTATCGCTCTCTCTAGAAAAAAAATAGCAGCACCATCGTCTTAGAAATATGTCTTAATTATGTGGCGCTCGTAGACAATAAGAAGGACTTCCTATGGCGTTTCTGCTACGGCGCTCCAGCAACGGACCCGTAATGCGTTCGGCCCTGGAGCGCCGTAGAGTAATGTTCTATTGGCGCTGAGAAGGGGATTTGGGCGTGATAATGGCTGCTGCTTGCCTTTATCAGCGTTGCCACTCCGTGTTGCGGTGAATATTGACGAGTGTTATCGCCTCTCCTGCGCCCCCCCTCGAGCACTCCGATAAGTGTACGCACTATAAGAGATAAGCAAAAATGGATATATACGCGTATGCCATAGATGCGAATGTCTACTGGCCCCATGTAAACTACATTTATGAAGTAGAAGGGCATAAGCAAGACGGAGATGCTTAAAGAAAACGAGAGTTAGCAATTCCGTAAAAGTCAGATGGCGCTTCCGACACACTTTCCCAAAGATGGTGCCTGACATCGACCAGATTACCCAAGAAGCACAGAATTATTAAGAATGTGCTTGTTGTTGGTTTATTTGTTATTTGCCGCATAGTAAATAAACAAACCAATAAACAAACCATAAATTTTACTTTTTGTTAAAGGGAACGCTGACCTGCATTTATTTAGCCTGTATTTAATGAAAATATAAGGGTTGAAACTTTATGGAAGTTCCCCATATTACTGGTAGATTTTTTTAAAATTAATAAATAAGTTTGAAAAATGCCCGTTAATTTGCACATGCTGCCAGCACGTGCAACATAAGAATGCAAATTATTGGACATTTTTCAAACTTGTTCATAATTTTTTAAAAATCTACGACTTTAAAGTGAAAAACAACAATATGATGCACTTGCTGATCCATCAAGCTATTTTAAACAATTTTAATTGAATCTGTTTTTGTTTGGCTGTGAGTGTCGTTGCAAATTTACCCATTGAAAGGGATAGGGTTGTAATCCCCCTTAAGCAAATCATCTAACTGTTGTAAGAATGTGTCTAACTAATATAGGGATTGTTTTAATTCAATTTTTTAGTTTGTTATAGTCCGTCTCAAAAATGTTACATATAGTTTTTGGAATCTCTGTGATTTGCTATTCAGATATTGTCGAAGTTTTTTTAAAAAAAGTAGTCCTACTCTATTTTCTATATACTCTGTATAAAGTAACGAGTGATTTATCAATGCATGGTATAGGATGACTATCCAATGTCTTCCAATGTCCACACATGCCATAATTAAAACTTAAACTAAAATGTACTCTATTGTTTGACTAAAAGGACTGAAATTAGTATGGTTTTATAAGTACTATATTCAGAAATCTGGACATTGCAGAAAGAAAAAGTTGTACAAATTTACAAACTCAAGTTATTCGATAAAAGTAGAATGAAACTTAAATTAAGACTAATGTTGTTTAGTAAAGTTTCCCACAACTTTACTGATATAAATGTATGCATTGTGCTTAGTGAAGCGTAATTTCCCAAACTTGTATTGAAACACTAGCTTCCCACTTGACTGGAGATGATTTTGCTTTTCGACTATAAAATGGCGTCGTCGGTGGCGGCCATATTGCACGCTCCGTTCCGCCCCGTGCGCTGGTGGCGCATCACGCATGCGTGCATCCGCCACGTGCGTGCGTCTCTTTCTCTCTTTCTAACGACGCTTCTGCCTCAGCTTTCTCTTTTTTCCCTCGTAATGAATGAAGTCTGATTGCTCTTTCCAAGCTTCAATGGCGAAAGAGACCCTAAATTTCAGGAAATCCTGTCTCTTCTCCATTCATATGTGCGCCATCAGGACCTAGATTTTTCACCGAGCTGCGTCTCGTTTACTAATTTTATTTGCGCTCACAAAGACGAATTTATTCGGGGAAGTTTTAACTTACGCCTTATGGGGCTCGCAGTGAAATAAACCTTCACCATTATGTGAGCTTCTCTTAAGTTTTGTTTGAAGATTCGCAAATGACATTTGCGTTTATTATCGTGTTAATTGCGAGTGGGGTTTTATGGGATAATGTCGCAATGTTGAAGTTGGGAACTACTTTCAGTGCTCTTATTATGAACTGTTTTTACTGACCGTGTAGAAACTACAAAATGTATAGATAACGACGGAAGACATCTTCATATTACACTCTTGAGTTCTGCATCTCATTTTGAAAATTTGTACCAAACTATTATCAATTATAGTAACTTTTTCATGAAGTAATTTCGTGAAAATTCATTGTGAACCAATAAATTGTTCAATATTTTACGTTATTATATTTACAATAGGTCTTAAAATATTTTGCTATGGTACGACATATAAATTGGGCCACATTTCTCCTTGAATATACATAAAACAGGTTCCTTACCGCCAAAATTGTGGTATACATATTGGTAAATATATATTACTGTAGTACTACGTTGTTGAAGCATTTTTTCTTGTAAACTGCATTGTCATGTATATAATAACCGACGAGGAATTGAGAAAATGTCTGCTTTTCAATTAAATTAGGGTCAGAACAAGTCTAATGTTGAACATTCCTAATGATTGGGCAAATATATCTTCGTGAATGAGTGACAATACGGTCCAAGTAACCAATTGGGCAGGATGTGAGCTATATGTCCGTCTAGCGCACGTGTATCAATATAAGTAATGATAGGCCTACTTCTGTATGGATATGGCTTTTATAAGTTGCAGCTCATTTGGGATGATGAGCAATCGTTTGAAAGCGAATGTTCCGCTCATCCATGAAGATAATGTTTTCACTTGATTAAACCCGATTTCCGAAAATGAACATCCAGCCATGCACTCCTTATTATCCCCCAGTTTACCCCCATTTAATACTGAACCGATGTCATAAATGAGGAGCACAGCATCTAAGCAACAACTCCCAACCCCTTTTAAGATGAAATTAATGGGGTCTGTATTGCATGGGTACAAGGGATCAATTGGGGTCATTCAGAGTTGTGCACTTCGTTATTTGGAATATTAATTTTTCTGGTATTAATTCGAATACAGGCATTCACAACCAAACAAAAAAACATCAAAATACATTCCAAGCCTAGTTATTATTCTATGAATAGATATGCAGAATTATTTGTGTTTATTTTGCTAATACGTGTGGATTCTGGTTCCGATGTGTCCCAGTATAATGAAAATCCACTGAATTTACATTTTAAAGTACACGTAGTGTTGCCGTTGTAATCGTATAGGACTTAATTCCTCGTTAAAGCGAAGGCAAGCAGTTGATTAACGTGTATTGTGTTCAAATGGCTCCATGTTGCACGTGTCATAGACGTCAATCTTGCGAATCGGACGCCTGGTGGATCGCCATCAGTGGACGTCACTCGGAATCACGTACCGTGAATGGGGTTGCGCGTGGGAATATCGAGGATGAAACGACTACATTTATCGGATATGAAATGGATGATATGCACCAGAAAAGTTCTATTAGATCGTTCAATAAATTTAATCGTGATATTATGGGTACTCAAATGAACTTTTCACTTGGGCAGTTGGGCTATCTGAATTTGGCCCACATATGGTGCACATGCGCATTAGATTCAAGCAGCTCAGCCAAGGTCTCCAAGTTGAGTGTCTTTTGTTAAATGGGCACAAATCCAGTTTGTACAGGCCTGCCAAGATGGACGGCAAGAGCTACTTGCAGTTAAAACCTCCTTTTTTCTCCAGCACTTCTAAAAGCCAAATCGCAGTAGATCCAGCCAATTAGAAGACCTCATTTTAAAAACTGGGTCAGTACATGTACAATGGCCCCAAATAACTAATTAAACTGCAGACATGTGCACAATTTTTGGTCTGTTCGAATACCCCTATTATGTTTGCACACATTATGCACCCTAGTATAAGCTCAGCATTGAAACTGTTGCCTTAACAATCTATTTTAAAATCTAATTTAAATTGTTTTAATATTTAAAAAAATAAGTGCATGAACTGGCGACTCTGTGTTTTCGTATCCATATAAAACAGGAAGCAGCATTGTTGTAACTAATAATTGACATCGGTGCTGTCCCTGAAAATGGGCATTCATGCATTTCAGCATTGTTTTGTGTGATTGCCAACCATCTTTCAGTAAATGGATTTCTTCACTTATTTTACTAAATTTTCGGGTAATTTTAAAACTGTTCGGTAGAAGTAATAACAACTTTTTAATTGACCAAAGATTAAAGATTCGCTGAGATTCGCTTTTAAAAGTGAGTATAATTTTAAATTTTAGTTTTTATTGTCCAGGAAAATAATATTTTCCGTTTAAAGCTGTATTATCGAACATTAATGCACTGCTTAAAAGTATTATTGAAAATATAATGCATCGCTTATTTTTAAGTAAGACAGTATGGGAATTTTCAAAAACGTCTTTTAATTTTTGAAAGCAAAGATTAAAATTTTGAATATTCTTGAATTATGACTCTTGGAAATAAATAAATTTGACAAATCTACTCATTTGTTAAAATTTGGTTAATGGACTCGTGCTATTCTCTATCCGCCCTCTCTTCCATCTACTCTCAGCAATACTTCCCATTTATTAATGTTTAGTAGACGCAGGAAACAATATTTCATACGGGGGAAATATTTTTAGCAAACAAAGCTCATTTATCACCTGAGTGGCGTTTGAACAGGAGTAAGGGCTAACCTTCACTAAAATACGTATTATAAGCGCAATTACACCATGTTTTTGGTAATTTCGTGGCGTCATTCCGATTGGTTCTATTTCATCTTTTCCAAGATGGCCGCCGCTACCATCAACAATTCTGACGGTAATATGAAATTTACGATTAAATGCGTGAAAAAGACCCATTTAGGCGCACAATAAAAACTTGCGTGCGTGTCCATCCTTTACGGATTTCTAATTACGGTGCTATGTGTATACATACGGTTAAGTATATATGTGTACATGCCCAACCGAGATATGTTTATAGGTGGCGCACGCGTCTCTCTAAGTGTTATATGGGCCGACGTAAATCATGTTTTTATTTGTAAAACATGCACGCCACACCATGCATCGGGCATCCGGCGATGGAAGGCAACATGCCAATTTATGTTAAATTGGATTCACAATTTATAGGGAATCATCATCAATAGCATTGAGTATATGTCATCACGCGAAAATGATCATATATAATCTCTTTATTAATTAATGGGTCAAAAACCTATAAGTATGTATCGTGATCTTCGTGTTTCATTGTGGATGCGTTTTACAAAAATTACTGTTAATTATGAATAGCACTGCCAGTTTCGTAGCCAAATTCTAAAAATAATAAAGGATTTTGAATTTGGCTTTTTTAAGTACTAGCTTAATGGCAACTTATCACATCGTAGATTTTTACAAATTTATTGTACCAGAATTCATAAACAAAAAATGCATGAATCATTCTTAATCGTCGAGTTGAATAGTGTCTTAAGAGTGTCCATTCCAAAAAGATGGAATTTCATTTCAAACATCCTTTAAATTCAGCACATTGAATGACATGGCAGTGTTCATGAGATTTCATTGATTTTTTTTCCTACTTTTGTGACTGCAAGTTTAGCGAGTTCTCGTCGTGTAGCTTTTACGAATCTTTTTTATTCATATGTCACTCTCTGATGTACGATGCATTGGATCCCAATTCCAAGGGCCTGATCCTACAGCTTTAGTGTAAATATACCGCAAAGTGAAAATAATATGATTATGGCTGCAATTCATTATAATGTTTTTTAACAATGGAATTAAAAAACAAGCAGCTTCATGAGTAAAAGGGCGCGGCCATGTTGGAAATGCTATGGTGTTGAACCCGAATTTGGTTAATTTTCTAGAACAATGTATACAATGTGTAAAATTGAACATTGGGCTTACCTGAAGATGCGTACGAATGTCTGCTTTTATCGCCGCCATTATTCTGTCCCGTGTCCGATGGGGCCCTGGAGCCGCAGGTGGCGCCCCCTGCGAAACCTTGGCTTCCGGTGTCTCCAGCACCGTTGCACGATTTCGGAAAGAAGCCGCTTAATCCCTGACCACTGGCCGCCCCCACGCCGCTTCCAAGACAGGAAGTGACATTGCTGAAGGCGCTGGGACCGTGGTACCTGTCGGTGACAAACACGCACGCTTCCGGGGTGCGGTTGAGGGCGGCACCTCCCGGGGTTTGGGGGCCGCAGGGAGGTGAGGTCTTAGGTGAGGAAGAGGCGCTGACCAAGGCGGCAGATACGGACAGGTAGACGCTGGGTGGCGCCGCTGTCGACGACCCCTCGGAGGGGCCACCACGACGGGCCCCGGAAGTCGCATGTCCGTAGGGTCCGGCAGCCGAAGAGTGATTTAGTGGGGAACCGTGGTGGTGAAAATGGTGGTGGAATGGGGAGCGGCCCCCCGAGAACTCCACGTTGATGTTGGCCCCCGTAGTCACAGCGCCCCCGGCGGCGGTGGCGGAACAGCTCACGCGGTAGGCCGTGCAACCGTTGGCTTGCCCGGATCCGGCCGGACAACCGGAAGCGACGTCATCGGTCCAGTCGCTGCCAAGAGGGGGGCCTCCACCGCCGTCAGGGGGCGCTCGGCACCCGGGTCCCCCCGAAGGGTCAATGGGAGCGCAATCTTCCAGTTTGACCTGCACGTGGGCTGTCGAAGATGACCCCAAGTTGCCGCAGGACTTGTGGGAGGAGGACGAGGAAATACCGTTGGACTGCACGGGGACCCGCGGATGGGAAAGGCACGGGTGCGGTCCCGGGGAAAGTTCCTGGGTAACCCCGTGACCCCGCGCGTGTCGCTTCACCTCTGCCGCGTGGTGGCAGTTGGGCAGTTCAAACATGATGGTCAAGTTTTGAAGCACTTTTACGGGTTGAATCAACGGCCGTGTATAGGGAGCGAGGTTTGATGGAGGTGATGACACTGACTAACGGTCGATTTTTCTTGCGAAATTAAATCCCAACCTGCGGATGAAAAAAATGTTAGTGAATCCAATGCTCAAGAGAATTCTTAAAAAATTGTGAAAGCATGTGTAGAACAAGCCTTAACCCAAAAGGCGTATTTGCCAATGGACTTCATGGGCTTGGCGTGATTTGAGATTAAACATATACATGCAGGACTATTCCAATTTGAGCATCACTTTTAAGATCGTATTTATGTCAAAACCTTAGGAAAAATTCACCAACGTTTCTAGAAACATCGCATATGCAATATTAGGTGTATACATGTTACCTTATTAAAATTTCCCCAAAATTAAAGGACCTTCCTCTCTAATAAAGAAGTAAATGGATTTTTTTTAGCACAAAAGTGATCAACCTGTGTGAAAATTAACTTATTCAGAAAATATACTAAAACTAATAATTTATAGATTAATGTTTAAAAATTGTATATCCAGTATAAGGTAAATACATACTAATAAGTTTCTAAAAATTGCAGAGCCTATTCCAAGAAAAAGTTGAATAAGGAAACATTTGTTATTCCTTTCTTTTCGTTTATGGATCCACACTTAAATCTATCAAACCATGCATCGGACACTTAGCCTCTCTAGACTTCTAAGATCCCCCTTCATGCAAAATTAACGACTTTAAAATTAAAAATATAGGAATTATAATTTATCCATATACTAATACTTCGTTTTCAAGACTAACCTCTTATTCTTTTCCTATACGGTATACTTCAATAAATCATGCATGCCATGAATACTTGAATTATTCACTCTTGAATAGTGAATGCTTGAAAATTAAATGGAAAATGATTTCTAAAGACAAGACAATATTAATTACAAGCATCCATGGTTTGTTATCAGTCTTTGAAAAACACTTATCCAGATTCTTTCTTTGACTATATAGGCTTAATCCTCCTAAATAAGACAGTTTCCCAAATTTTTCTTTCATTATGCGACCGGGTTAACCATAACGTATAATGCTCATAATCTGACTATTTGTTATATTTTGGGTCCATTTCGTTAATTTGATATAAGCGTTGTCAATTTTATGCAATGCTGTCGTATATTTTCTTCGATTTTTTTCCTCCACGTTTATCTTCCCTGCCTCGATTTCTCTTTCTTTAACCTTTTCTAAACGGTCATTTCTCCGGTGGTCATTGAATTAAACGTCTGCATTGCATGGGCTTATCGCTGATCTCTTCCTATATAGGACAGATGGGCAAACCTAACTGGCGATGTATGTATAGGTTCCAGATATGTTTCTAATTTACACAAGTGCAGTGGATAAGTATAGTGCGAGTGGCAAAAACTGAAAATTTTAATTATTGGATATATTCGTGATTTGCATGCATTTATGTATGTGTTATATATGCGTATTATCATATAAAACGCATTAAAAATGATGGATTTCATTAAAAGTACGGTTAAGCGTACTGTTTGTTTCAAATTGACGAGAAAATGTATATAAATTATTATAGGTTTACTTTGTTTAATTTATAAGCATAGGTAATTTACCGTAGGTTATGCTTACGATTATTTAGAGGCACACCCTGTATTTACAGTGTAATACATTAAGTTTGGTTATTAATATTTTATAATTGGTGCATGTATTTTTGCATAAAACTTAAAATATGCTACATCTGATTGTTGCCAAATATTAAGCCCCCCAATATGATGTACAGATTAAGCATCACTTGTATTTTTATTGTTATCATCAATATAATCTCGTACACCAATATATCGTCTGTTGAATAGAAACTTTAAATTTATTTTTAAATATTTGAATGTTCGAGCATTGCCTAAAAGCAAAGCTTAGCTTTAATACATTCCAGTGCATGAGATTTTGAGTTAGGCTTGTGTCAGGACTCAGCAGACCACTTAAAATTTGCATATGGGCCGATGGATGGATGCAACTGTACTTATAGTCCAACAATTTCATATTTTGTACATGGATACATTGGCAAGTATAACACATGATGTACTGCGATTTATAGTTTTTACGCAAAGTATCTCTACATAATATTTACACGATCAGCTTACATGGGGAAACATTACCTTGATGGATTGGACACGCTGTAGTATTCCATTATTCGGAAGTGGAACGTTTGTTTATTTAACGTGCAAATTAATGATTGAAAGTATTTATAACGCATGGTATCAAAAATTAAATTAGCAATGCATGAATGCTAAGAATACTTGTAATTATTGTTGGGGCATATATCTGTAGTACATGATTTCAATATAAAGGGTTAATTTAACATGTTTTGGCACTCATAATATTTATAATCTACTCGCATTTTTTTAAAATCATTTACAGTGGAGATATCCATTGCAGTCTAAATCAGCCTAGTATTATTTTAAGCCAAAGTATATTTAAGCCACAACTCGAGACAAAATTCTAGAATTAAACTTTTTAGTGAGTTCCAACTCAGGTTAAGTTGAGGGTCAAGCTTCAGACTATTTCTTAAGCCTTGGCTTAAATATAGTCTTGGCTTAGCAAACGTGGAGATATCCATTTAGTTCACAGCTAAAGGCTAGCTAATACTGTCTGTGATTGGCTATCATTCTTTTTAATGCAATTTGCATGCATTTGAATTCCAAATAATAATAAATTTCGCTGTTATACCTAGGCTTAAGTTTGTCATAAAGCCTGAGTTTAATGCTAATCCGCAGTGGATATCGCCAATTTTTTCAGCCTAAACTTATATAATTTAAACCTGACTTCTGGACTAAATATTTCTTAGGTCTCAACTTAGTCTAGGTTGGAGCTCTCATTTCTTCCTGATCTGAAGTTTAAACACCTTTAGGCCTCAGCTTATAATTTAAGCCACGATGGATATCCCCACAGTTAGAATTATAAACATTGAATTATTTAATCCAAATTCCTTACAAAGAATAATCCGTGTTCTTTGCATATTAGGATTTTAAATCCATCATGCATTTGGATACTATACACACTTACGGCCTGCATTCATTGGCAAGTATTTTGCATGTCTTAATTCCCGATAGATGCAAAGGCCATCGTAATATCCGTTACTGCTCTGTCATTTAAAATATTCTGGACAATGCATGTTAGTATATTTCTTAACATGAGAAATGGGGGATGAAATTCCAAGATACCGCCAATCGAGATGAAAGCCAAGGGGCCTATTCAGTGCAAGAAAAGCGACCCAATTTGAATTTTCGATTTCATTTCACGTTCATTATTATTTCGCACGCTGGGCGTACATTTCCATATTCCTCGTTGAAATACCTAAAACTGCATTTCCGATCTAATTTCCCGTCTTCCTAAGAAAGTGGGCGTGCACTGGGTTGCCTTCTTAATAATCGTTTTAACTTTTCAACGTTATTTTTAATGCAGTTTTTTTTTCCACGAGGAAGGATGGTGGATGCGAAGGTGAGTATAAGTAACAAGGTGGTGATGCGGGTGGTGATAAAACTCAACTTCTCACCCTCATAAAACACCCCTCGGATCTAGAAAAACAAACGCACGTTGGGTCCACGTGATGCAGTACTCGGTTATATATTTTTTAATACAAATTTTCACCCAGTTTATACAATATTTTGTGTACTTGCTATTTTTGGGAAAGTTAGGCAAGACTGATAAATCAACAACTCGGAAGATGATTCTTCTCAGAATTTTGAAATCCTTTTTCAACTATATTATTAAAAATTGAGTATTTCCTTACCTCATTTCCACAGCAAGTGACGAATTTGAATGTTACACCGTGGTCTTTAAGGATTTGGCGTGTAAAAAACCGTGTTTTCGCGAACTGTTTGAAATGAAGTGCCTCCGCTTGGCTCGGGGGATGTTGAATTAGTCAGCATTGCGCTTCCATAGACGCGATGCTATAGGTTGAAGAGCCAGTGCGAGCCCCAGCCAAAATGCATTGTGGGATTGCGCCATGAATGGGAAAAAAGAACGGAGGATGGAATTCTGGAACAGATTTCCACTTTTGAGCTCTGCGTATATGCAAATTACGAAGATAAGTCAGTTGTTTTGGATGCTTGACCTAAATGAGATTCTGCAGATAAGACTTGCAGTTGTTAAGAAAACAATGATCAGTTTCATTTTTATAGAACGTGATATGTGTTCCTGGAAAGTCTTGTTATGTTAAATTTGTAAAAAAACAAGTGAAACTAAATTGAAAAAATGAGTTTGGGTCAACATTTTAAATTAAAGCTCAAATCGTACAGGCCCTTAAATAATGCAATATAAAATGCTATGAAAATAGTTTTTAAAATTTCAAAATTCAAATAAGAAAAGAAATTCTACACTAAGAAAATGAGTTTACGGGTCCATATCACGTGTATGTATATGTTATCAAGTTTTGAGAATTCCACCTCAATTGCAATTTGGAATTAATTTGTCTTTGTTCTGCTAATTTGAATAACTTGTTCAATTAGTGACATCATTCATTTTGGTGAGTTTTAGCTGTTTGAATAGGTGTTGTATGCTTGTACTTTCGTGGCACGCGCTGCACGTGTCCTAACTCTTTCTATTATGCCCATTTTTTTTGGTAAATATTGAATTTAACCCCAACATTTACTTCATTTTTTTGAATATTTTTTTGAAAAAAAAATTATTTGAAATGAACATACGATTTTTCAAATAAAAAGGCTATTTTTGCCACCAAAGGAATATCTAGTTACGAGTTATCCCCTTTTTTTCTCACACTCCTTTTGCATCCGCTATGGCTCCGTTAACCCTATCCAAAGTACATAGTTTTTTGGTAGCTCACGTTTTGTACTCTTTACTCTTCCACCCGATGAGGTCCGCCTTTCACACCTTATATTTTGTTTCACAATTTTAGCCTCAATTCAGGGTTTTTTAACACTTTGTTTGTTCATTGAGCACGTATACTGTACATCCTTTTATTCTATACTTAGCTCAATTTCCTATTATTTTTTTTCTCGATTTTTTTTTCCATGTGCGAATTTGGGATCATCAGTTAGGCTCATTTTCAAGTCATATTTAACTTTAAGAAAACTTAAGACTGGACAGTTCAATCTTCCTAACTTAAAAAATGCAATTCCTCCTATTTGCAACATTTGTTTCCAATCTCAACTTGGTTTGTTTGAATTTTTTTCTTAATAGAGAGAATTGATTCAAAGTTTTGGGTTTGGTTTCTCTTCTTTACATTTCAACAGTTTTAGTCACGAAATGGATTTAACGTCCAATCTTTTAGTTGAAAACAGATTTGGTTGAAATCTGATTTTTGGATAAAATGTGTTAGGTTGAAACTATTTCGTGGCTCTTTTTAAATTTGAGCTAATTTTTATAAACAAGAGCTGAAATATCTCAGAATTTAAATTGTTTATTTTGTGGATGGTTGATTCTATCTGACTTACGATTCTGTAATGCCGTCATTAGGTTAATTATCTTATTCATTCTTTTAAGGATTAGTTAATGGGGATAATTTTTTCATGAAAACGCCAAAATGCGTACATCGGCGTGATCTGTTTAATTTAATCTCCATCACCGTTCATACTAATCGTTTGTTGATTTTTCTGTCTAATCCAATTTCTCCCAATTTTCTCGCCTAATTGATTCAACTCGAATCCTCATCGTAGTTATCCTATTTGGCTAGGGTTTATTTTGAGCCATTTTTCCTCCTGATTAACATTAGCCTAGGGGTTGGTTTCCTCCCTTCAGGTTCCTCCTTCATTTTGCGCCATTCTGACTTCTGGTTGGTCCTTTGATTGATTTCTCCCACTCTCATTGGACGGAAAAGCGTTTCATGAAACTAGTTTTTAGACCAATGAGAAGCGCCTCTTGAAAGCACGTGCACTGGCTGTGCAAAATGGATTTTGAGAAAACGAAAATAAAATAAAAAAAATTGTTTGATGCGGCGAATGGATGCTACGCTTTTAGCGTCGAGATTGAATATCCCAGCAGGAGACAGAAGAACGAAAAGAACTAGCTGCTGGGCTTCCAAATTGAACAATTGGCAAAAACCGACAATGCGGAGAAATTGTTATTCATCATACGTAATAATAGTTAACTTTGTGGGTGTGTGGGGATGGAAAATGTGTCGGATAAGAAACAATTGCGCGTCGTAATTTAGTTACGACATACATATTCATTTATTTAATTTTTGACTTTTTGCTAATTTTTCAAGTAATGATACAATTTTGGAATAAGTCAGGTGTTAGATTAGCTAAAAATCTGTTCTGCAATGCTAGTAAAACAATTGTAGAAACTCGGGCTTTTGATTGGTGGTCCAGAGAAATGTGTTCGTGAACTGAAGCATCGTAAAGCGAATTTCAGGGGTTGCTTTTAGACCTGCATAGCATATTTGTATTACAGTGAAGCCAACGTCTCAGACTTAATATTTATATATTTATTTAATTCTGTAAACACTCATAGAGTACATCTGCAGACCAAAAGGTCTTAGTGTCGATGTCATTACATACAATCATCAATTAAGACCATCTCAACATAGGTACACACCCAGACAGGAAATCTATTAAGATTCAACAAATCAGAAAAATTGTCACCACAATACAGAATATCATTAAAATTGTAAAAGACATATGTGTTTTAAAGAAAATTCGTTGTTAATAGTGTGTCAAATTAAACCTAATTTTGTTAATTAAGCAGCCCAAGAAATGTTCAAGACGTTTTATGTTACAATTTCCTCCTTGTATACTGAAAATATGTTTAGTTGTGCTGTGAGTTTGCTCTTTTGTCTCACTTGTATTCACAATAGAAATGATGTATTTTAAATGATTTTAAAGCTGTATTTCATGATTATCACTGGAATGGGGCTCAGTTTTCGTGGTGGAAATAGTACACAAAAATAACGTACCATGTGCAATTTTTCAGCTAATGATAATGTTTCCCCAATTAAAATTTATTTAAAACGAGGATGTTGAAATTTTGCTTTACCCCTGTATGGACAGATATATTTTTTCTTTCACTATACAAGTAGAACGATTTCTATGACATTTTGAGCAATGGCGTCTTCATGCGTGAAAGCTGACTGAGGCGATAAACAACCGAGATTTGATGTGGGAGGAGGAGAACGAGCCTACATTATTACCGAACAATTGGATGAGTAAATTATGGCTTTTTACTCTTTTTTTTCGCAGAAACATTGAGCGAAGAAATAAGGGTAATTGCAGTGCGATGATCCAGCAGCAACGAATCCTATACATGTATATAGCATAGTTATAGACATTGGATGACATCGCGACGCCACACTTATTTTTCATTTGGAAAAAAAAGTACTGATGCCGTACATTTTTCATTGTCGAAATTTAAACCAATTTTGTCGTGCAAAGAGATTTTTGCAATTTTGCGAGATCGTTTGGCAAAGAAACGGCGACGTTAAATGTTAAACAGTCAATTTTTTCATTCAGTGGATTCAGTCATGATTCAGCTGTGGTTAAATCTGGTCCATATATGGTGTTTGCATCATCTTGTATAACATTTCCACTTTGGTTAACTTAGGTACATGTTTAACCAGTTGCACTTCATTTTTTTACTTATACCACTTACTATAGTGTATACCATGACTATACCACTTTGCACCAACTCCAATTAAAGTTGCTCTTAGTGTAAATTACCGACATGTACGTTGATGTCATATGGCGAAAAAGTGTCACCTTTACCATACTTATATAAATTAAACATACTTGGACATACACATTGTCCATACATGCCCATTTTAATGGACTGACCATACGAATTTTGAACCATTTTTCAATTGGGCTAGCAAATATTAATTAATTTCTCATATGGGTCGTTTATGGCTGCTGTAAATATTTTTGTTGTATGACGTGTTTGGGAACAAGTGTTCATAAACGAATCAATTGTTGATTAAGACGAAAAGTGGGAGCAGGTGATATTGCCCTTCGTCTCTTTTATGTTTTTGTATGCTCAAAAGGACGAGAGGCAGACCAGAAATGACCACACCAGCAGGCCACGAAAAAAAAAATGCAGTCTATGCCGGGTATCGATCCCGCTCGAATTAAATAATAGCTTGTTTTTTATACGCTCATATACTGTATTTCCCCATTCATAATGTAATACTGCCATGAATGCATTTAATAACCACCTGCATGCATCCGGAGTATAAACAGACGCCCCCCTCTTCAGTATACCGCACACCTCATCAATTAATCACCATTTTTTTGAATTGTTATCTTAAACCTTTAATTCGGGGATAAGCTGTTATGGGAGGTTCTGAGAAACAGGTGAAATAAGTGAACTATTTCAATACATTAACGAGGTACAATAGGGTGATCATTTTGCAAGTTACTGCATGTCCCAGATCTGGAGCTAAATATATACAGTGGAACCTCGGTTTACGAACATCTCTGTTTACGAAAACATCGGTTTACGAACACCACATCTTGTTTCGCTTCACGAACCATGCTTCTGTTCACGAGCACATTTCTCTGGACCACCAATCAAAGGCCCGAGTTTCTGCAATTGTTTTACTAGTTCCAGCAGAACATCTTCGTTACGGATAAGTTCTACTAAATACAAGAAACATAAAAAATGTGTTAGAATTTCCAAGTATAGTTAAATTAAAATCGATATTAATTTAAAGAATATAGCCTAAGTTCGTCTCTTGTTTTATCCACGCAAATTGCAGATGCAATGAATGATAATCCATTGATGACGTCGATTTGAGACTTGAATCATATAATCAATAACAGAATATAATATAATAATACAAATTTTCTTATGGAAACAATGTTTGTTAAAGTAAATTTCTGAAACAGAATCTGCGAATGAACTTTATTCACAGCAACCACGTGGGTGTTTTTATTTCCTATAATGTTGGAAATCATGGATGTATATATTAAACTGCTTTCTTCTAATATTACTCTTATATTTATTTTTACACATAAGTCAGAGCATGTAAAAAACATTCTGGGACAATGTACGCATTATTTAAATTTATAATAATTGCAATGAGAAAAATGGATTCGGTTTACGGACAGGGCAGAGGAATGGATTAAGTTCGTAATCCGAGGTTCCACTGTATGTCTAATTTCAGGTTTAGCCATTTATATAGAAAATGTTCACGTGTTTTCCACACTGGTTGCATCAACACCTATGCAAATATCGACCGTTTTCAGACCAAATAATTTTTAACTTCATGTAAAGGCCTTGCAGGCCTCTTAATCGATGTCTATAAAATAATCCATTAAGGGAATGTAAACATTTAATTTTCGCCACACGAGGGCCGATTAAGGCTAACATTCCCTTTACTTTTGTGTCTGTGTGGCGCTTTGCATTTCAGCTGCATACATCTCGGTTGGAGAGTAATTTTATTTGCATTGACTGGTAATGGACTCCACGATGCCTCTCTCTTTACCTCTACCTGTATGGTTAATAATTCTATTGTTGGTCCATCAATGGGCGTTTTCTCGTCGTGCTTTTTCTATTAACTGGTGGGTATTTTTTATTTCATCCCTGACATCAAAGTCGATATTATTGCGTATGAACACACCACGGCTACTTTGCTTTAATGCAATCTGATGTAAGAAGGTCACGGAAGAGTAATTGGTGCCCCAGCAGGTGAAAAATTCACTCGATGACTGCGCGGATCGATGGACAACTGCTTTCTCCTTTTTTATATAGCTGAAGTGGAGTCGCTATTCATACAAAACCAGTGAAGTTTACATTGGTACAAAGCTCATTTTTTACCTTTTCACCCCTCTTGTTTCAATTATGGTTGTTTTTTTCTACGAATGAGTGTTCAAAATTTCGTCGAACACTACTTATATATCATTATACATTGTACACTTTATAAACAAAAAGAAAATATCACTAGCAGCGGCACGCGGGCCATATCCGGTCCAATGTAACATTTGACCTGACAACCTTATATCAATTTGACATCCAACTTCATCAAATTACGACACGATTTAATTGGAATATTTTTAGTTTTATATATCCAATATTTTGGTTTATGCTTGACTTGGCTCGTAAGACTTAAAATATTTCCAAGCTGGCCCGTTTTCAAAAACGCCCCTATTCTAACGAAATGTAAAAATGGCCAAGAATTGTTTTACGAGTAGGACATACAAAGTAATTTATTAAACAAATGACTGTTTTTCTAAATTATAACATAACAGATATGCATATGTACTTTTCAAGCTAAACCCAATACTGGCAATGTTACAAAAGTGTGGTTGTAAAATGTTATTATTATGATGTTTATTTTTGGAATTATGAATATATTTGGCAAAATTTCAAATTCGAATTTTTCATTTTGGATTCTTGCCAAGTTTTTCTAAAACAAAATTGGATAATTGTAAAAATCACTTTATATGCCAAAGAATTCAGGTGCCTGAAGCCCTATACACACTGGCCGCACTTTCGTGCGTTGTAGTGCGTTGCAAACGACAACGCCATCTGGCGAACAACGCACGCAATTCAATGTCGATTCACACTTGCCGAACACGGAAAGAA
>JAQGBW010002021.1:0-21863 GCA_034698625.1 Julus scanicus
TTGTAATTCCGAGTTATGTTAAACTTTATTAAACTTACTTATGTTACTCAAACTTCGATTCAGAGTGAATTTCTACAATAGGACCATTGGAATTCACTAAATAGAAAAAGTGGACACTTTGGGAGCACTATACAGTAAAACCTGTCCCAACTTCCTGCAGTATAGTCCAATAACACTTTGCAACCAACATTTCCCACGTGTCGAGAGTATCACATTAATATACATTTTATACGATTAACTGCCGATTGGAGGCGAGAGTAAAGGCTAAGCGTTTCCGTGACGTTAAATTTTTGTGACGTTCAGGCCAATTTTTCCTACTGCACCTATATCGAAGTTTCACTTGAAAAATTGATTGCGATTTTGGCCGAAGAGAAGGCTGATTTCAAACTAACTGGTCATCTGAAGTTGAAACTTTTTTAATTTATAGAAGTGTCCATAAAATCTAAGCGATGGTCAATGCCACGCCTAAACTGGGCAAATGACCACAGGGTCCACCACCATCTCCTAATAAATTTCCGCGTCCTTCTTCAATATGTCCGAAGGCAACGAACAAACTTTTATTTGTATCTATAGCCACTGACCGGTTCAAGAATGTTATTTGCAGTGCTTTTCTCCAATCTTGACCATCTTTTTTATAGAAAGTATAAGTAATAATAGGGAAATAGTTTGTGCACCTCTGTGGATCTTAAGCATCATCTTGGACAGTTAACTATATGTGATGGGCGGATCCAGAAATGTTTAAAAAGGGCGGTTCAGATGCAATTTGGGAACATTTTTTGGATTAATTTTATTCAGAATTTTTTTTAAGCAATGAATTTTTAGCTCTTTCTGCTAAGTTGTGTTCAGGCTGTAGAAAATACTCTTAAAGCAACCATTCTGATAAGCGTTGCCCCATACGCCGCTAGGCGGTGCTGATCTGGAATGACGTTTCTCATCCCCTGTGGTGATATTGCATTGGATGTTACTAGATGTTACAACTTTGTATATATAATGTATTAAAATATCGGCGCAACTGGCCGTTAGCTACTTTTAAGACTGTATAATTAGTTCGATGATTTTGCATCGTCGATTAGGCCTTAATTCATTTTGTCTCTATCTTCAGATCTCTTCAAGCCAGAACTGAAAATCTAATCGGTTCAGCCCAACACGATTTGACAATTGAAACGTAGTTTTCCAACAAAAAAAAACTATCTTGTCAGTCTAATTAAACTCATGTTAGTATAATTAGTCTTAATTGAACCTAATCAAAACACGGATCTTTTTTTTAAAAAAAAAAGGGGCGAATAAATATATGCACGATCATGCGTATTAATGCGCCGCAATTTGAAAACGTGATAAGCATCTCTATGCTGTTTTTTGAGAAGATTCCAGAGATGTAAAGATTTAAATATTTCGTTTCTCTCAGCAGGATATTTTTCTTGCTTCGTTATGGGATTCCCAAAAAATAAGGTTGAAAAACTTATTAAGATTGAAATCCCCTCAGCTTGGAAATGTGCGTTCTCGATTCTATACAACATTTCAAGCGAATTTACTGCATTTTTATCAAACGTAGTTTCTGAGATACCATAAGACAAGTATTTTGTTTTTAGAAATGATTTCACATAAGACATTTACAGTTTTGTTGAATTTTTAAGTTTCGAGTTTTAAATAAATATATCTTTGAAAAATATGAAAATTTTGCATTATTGCATGCGATAGAAATCTTTATTTAACTTTATTAAATAAAGATTTTTTGTTTTTAGAAACGTATTTTCGTAAAATATAAATAACGGATGGCCAGTCACCTGGAAAGTCTGGAAATTACTTGAATATTTAGCATATATGAAAAGTTGGGAAATTCGTGTTAAACACCAGTTGAAGCTACAAATTCCCGTTAATTAAAAATAAAATCACATATCAAAACAAACAATAGAAGTGGTTTTTTTCTAACTCTCCAGATATATACTTGTTTACATTTTTTTGGAAAACAAAATTTAGGAATAGGCCTTGAAATCCTGGAAATATGTTTACACTTTTTCCAGCAAATGTACAGGACACCTTGAAACATTTTCTCATAAAAACAAAACCTACAAGTTCAAAACAACAAAACTGGAGAATTTTTAAATTTTTCAAAAATATAATTTACTATTTTAAAATGGCTGTGCATTACTTGTAATGATTTTAAGATTGCTATAAGTCAAAATCTTAGGTCCACACCAATTTCCAGGAAATAACTTCTACGTCACTATAGCGACTTAAACAGCGTCTGAATTAATGATGTCATCTATACTGAATGAAGAAGATGGCTAAACAGCCTTAGGCGGCTGGAATGTCATAAGAAAACCACAGTCATATAGTGCTGTCAAGGAAGCAAAACTTTTAGAGATATCCAACTGGGTTTGATATAATGTACAAGTATATCTCTGAAAGCCTCGCTTTTGTACAGAATGCATGACTAACAACCACTTGAAGAATGAAAACAATAGGCCTAGTATGGCATTCTTGTGACATTCCAACCACCTATTTCAAGGCACAATACTAAACTTGCAATATCTTGAATAGTTTTATAAATGTATTTAATAAAACCACACATTTAATTGTAGTATTCGATTTCCTTGCAATAGGGGCATTTATATGTTGCTAGTGTACATGCATACATTTGGCAATTTCGTATTATATGCATACGACCATCTTAAATGATTATTAAATTTGAATATAATGTAAAGGGGGGAACGCAAGGGTTCGTTACCCGTATACGTGATGGACGGGACCAAGCCCATCGGAGGATCCCAGCTGGGGTCCCCCTTCCCCGTCTCCATTACATTTTGGCACGACCCTCCCACCCGAAATAACATTATCCTAATCGTGCTTTCGTCGAACATCCGCCTTTGACCTTCCGGCCTTTTTTTACTTTCTATCCTTCCATCGGGTTATGGCGTTGCTGACCGCTAGGTGGCGTCCCATAGAATTTCTGAATGAATTTTACTAAATATCAAAGTCATAATTGTATAATGTTTGCATATTGGTGGTAAATATGCAGTTTTTAAAATTGGAAAGACTTTTAAATTCTGCCAATTTCGTTTTAATTAAGCAATTAAGTTAAGGAAATGTTTCATAACACGCTATTCGTGCTTTTTGTGTTTGTGAAATGATTTTATTAGGTTGAATTACTGTTTCCTATAACAAAAAAAACTAACCGAAGTCAAGTGTTAACGGGTAATTTACTTATATTATATATGCGTGCGTGGTTTAGGGTCAGGTCAAGATATTTCCGTAAATAATTTTGTAACCGATTTGAAACAACATCACGTTAAAGAAATTGTTGTTGCTCTCCATCACGGAACTGAACTGTAGCATATCCTAATAAAGGTGCGAATCCACCAAAAGAAACATTAGAGAAACAAAACATACACAACAAATATATACATACAAACATTGATGTGTCCAGAAGTGTTTGCGAACATGTGTGGAAAACCTCCATTTTTTTCCCACATTTCGATGTTTCTTGATGTGTCGTAGCGATCGCTCGATAGGCGGTCCGGATCAAAGGAAAAAATGTTTCTCAAAAGTTTCGTGTTAAGGCGCTTTTACCAACGACTGTTTTTGAATTACGTTGAGCATTGAAACATGTGGTTTTCATTTTGAAATATGCTAAGCTACGCCTTGTTTCTCGAAATGTGTCATAGGTGCGTATACACTCGTGTTTTTTTTTGTCTTTTTTGGCACAATTTTTAAAATGTTTGGAAAAACATGCTGAAAACATTGTTTTAGTGTTTTTTGTGTATGTTTCTTTTGGTGGATACTTAGCTTATGAGATGGGTCCTCCGTTAGGAGGTTTTGCCATAGTGAAATCATTCACACTATATACACTATTATTCCTCCACCACACTGCAGTTCCACATCCACACTTGTGAATGCAAATATATTTCAAAAAATAATCTTGTACCAGATTTGAAACAACCAGATGCTCTCAGTTTGTTCCTTTTTTGGTACGTACACCGAAGCATACTTCCTGAAAACATGTTTCGTGTTTTTTGCTTTTGCTCCGTGTTTCTTTGGTAGGATCCTGGTTTGAGATCCTCAACCTTTAACTGTACCATTTAAGATTCTGATTCTGATGGAGTAGTTAACCCTTTGAGAGGGGTGGGCAAAGTAATGCTAAGTTTCGTGACTCTACCACAAGGTGGCGGGTCATCAGCATCCGGATCCATTTCAAGATGGCTGTCATGGTACTTTGTAAATGTGGAGGTTCAATGGCAAATTTTGAACTAAAAAGTCACCGCACTTAAAACTCGACGCCCATAATGCATCTGCATCCGGTCTCTGCCCAGTCATAAATCTTAAAAGCAATTAATGCGGTTTTATTTGGGGGATAATAACGTCCATTCTACCGCCATTTATTGGTGGGCTAACGTTTATGAGAGATTAAAAGATAAAAGCGTACTCATAAACTATGACATGAATCCTTAATTATTTTCATGCAAAATACTTGTGACATTACCCTCAGTTAAATTTAACAGCCGATTAAGGTTTAATGGAGCGTATTGCAAGTGGCACATGGAAGTCTAATGCTGTGGGGGACAACGCAGACTTCCTGAGGGGGGTTAAAGAAATTGCTGGGAGTAAGGAGAGGGTTAATTAATGGGCGAAAATTGCCCGCAATCAATGGCATTGGAATGTATTATTTTGGCAGATGGGGAAATAAACCTACCCAGGTATTCATTCAAAAAAGCAGAAGGCAATGAACTTTGAGAAATTTTTCACTAATTAACCAACAGTTTTAATGAATAGTTGGACTCGGTCTATTTTACCAGGAACATCCCTGATGGAATCTTTGAAATTTACGAGCAAAATTCTAAGAGAGGTACATTCACGGAAATACTGCATGTCATGCCAGTTATCGTTGATGAAAATTACTCAAATTCATCGAACAATCGAAAATTCCAATCTTTCAAAATGGACCTCGTCGAAATATCATCAAAGTTTGGTGAATTGAATAATGAAGTTTTCCAGGTGTTTTGGATGTCGTGGCACATCGGTTGAAAAACACTGGAATTCAAAGGTACCAAACTAACAATTGAACGACATAAAGAGGCAAATAGGTGGTCCAAATAGTCAGTTTTAAAATTACAAATAGAACATTTTAGCATTTGCTTCAAGACAATTGCAATGTCCTTATAAAGGTGCGTATCGACCAAAAGAAACATACACAACAAACATTGATGTGTCCAGAAATGTTTGTGAACATGTGTGGAAAGCCTCCGTTTTCCTCCCACATTTCGATGTTTCTTGATGTTTCGTAGTGATCGCTCGAGAGGCGGTCCGGATCAAAGGAAAAAATGTTTCTCAAATGTTTCGTGACGTAGTTGATGACGTAGAGCATTGAACCATGTAGTTTTCATTATGAAATATGCCAAGCTCCGCCTTGTTTATCGAAATGTGTCATAGGTGCGTACACTCGTATTTTTTTTGTCCTTTGTGACACAATTTGCAACACAAGTTTGGAAAAACATGCTGAAAACATTGTTTTAGTGTTTTTTGTGTATGTTTATGTTTCTTTTGGTCGATACTTAGCTTTAGTTAGTCAAACGAGGAATATATAATGTAGTGAATTTAAAATTGATCATTTTTTCAATGTATGATTTTCTTGGAATCAGAAAATATGGTATCGAAAAACGATAAAGGCGTTATTAACATTTTGTGAAACAGAGAATGTTTGTGGGGAATGATTTTCTATAATAATCCGATTGTTGGAATGCCAAACCAGGGGGCGTTGGTGTCACCGAGTAAAATGGAGGGTTAACGCTTGGATGTGGCCCAACAACCTGTTCGCCGATTGGTTATCGCTTTGACAGGTATAATCGCCTCATTGCTAAGATATGGCCAAAGGTCACGGGTGACGTACGCATTTGACAATGGGCGTGTTGTCTTTCGTGCATCTTTTTAACATTGCTGATTGGCGAAAACGATAACATTAATTGCGATATATCATAGAAAGAATACTCGTTCGTATTGGGTAATATTTTATTTCTTAGTATCTGTTGTTGTTGTTTTTGTTGTTGTTCGGGCTCAACATAACGATAGCCACTTTGGAACTAAAGTTATGGGGGAAAAAATTCCATATTTTGTTTAAAGCCCTGTCTAAGTTAGCACTTCAAAAAAATCCAATCACGTTCATTGGATTAAGTTAATTTTTTTAATTATTTATCATAACGCCTGAAGCCTATACCGAAAGCAAGTATATTGCAACGAAATTTAGGTGGTAACTTAGACAGGGCTTAAGGCTAATATTTGAAAAGTATAGCTATTACTAACTTAGAACTTCCAGACCTACCAATTCGACGTGTTGGGAATGTGATCACAAAATACTACGTGTATTTATTATATTGAACACAACCTAATTAGACTATATGAAATTATTTAAAAAAATGTTATATTAAAACTGCTTCTAACAATGCTCTGGAAAACTTCAATATTTATGCAAAGCACTAAAAAATTGTATTGATTATATTTTCTAGAACAGGGTGGTCCAATACGTGGCCCACGGTCAGTATGTGGCCCCTGAAGAAGCATATTTGAGCAAAAATTATGAAAAAACCTGTATTAAAACCTTAACAAATGAAGTTTGATCATTGTTATCCTTATCTATTTTAATATTTCCATAAAATTTTATTTTTGTTGAATACACGTAATCATTTATTAATGAAGAAAATAGGTACTGTAATCATTAAATACTGTAATTATAGCATGTGACCCGCATCATGTTGGTGTCAAGTGCTTTTATGGCCCTTTAGGTATGAATGTTGGACCACCCTGTATACTACATATAGTTGTGGCCCTAGCTGGAAACCGATTTGAGTAGAATTGTGTTATAAATATACCCATGTGCATCCAAATCGATTTTCAGCGATCAGCTATAGGATGAAATACATTCCGTGACCATAGTATACAAAATTATGATTTTCCATACAGCACTACATAGGTGAAGGTTGAGATAATAATATACACATGTATACATTCCTGTTAAAACGTCTAAAGTGCGAATGTATAAATTATATGGAGAACCCCTGTCCAATGGGTGTGATATTTAGGAATAGCGTCATTATCCTTTACCGTTTGTGCAATTGGGGGGTTGTAAACTCGAAATTTCGCACGATCTTCGAAGATACCCCTTATAAACACATCTCAATTGTGGTTTTCGGCGTAAATTGTACTCAGGACCTCCCATCATTGGCAGAACAATGACTAATATAACAACACGCTAAAAGGTTAAACTGACACGGCGACCGAAACAGTAAGTAGTAGTGGTAGTATATGAGATGAGAAAAAAAAAACTTTTTTTTTGGAGGATTGCCCACCCACCTTTAGCTATCGGAGACACGCCATTAGCACCGCGTGCTTAACACTTTCCAAAAAGGGGAAACCATAGCTCCCCCTACCCATTAACTGCACTGTTATTTGATATATGGCACTCCACTCCATGTGAATGCTCAATTCGGTGAGCACCTGTATATATTTAATACACTCCTGCTATCAGTAGAGAAAGGTATACATACGTAATGTCCCTTCTGAACGCGGGGGTTGTGCCATTGCCAAAAATCACTCACCATGGCCCACTTTTAAATGCCACTCAGGACCACTGCCCCTGTTTGTTCGGCAACTGTTAGATTTCTGGACACATGGTGTTGACCTGTGAACTTTTTTTTTCCCTTGCCATTTTCACAACATGTGGCAGTGCTGTTTGCTCAGGTAGTGTGGTGTGAAAAGTGACCCTTTATGTTTGGGAGGGGACGTTTTGGAATGCTGCCATATTGGGACGCCTCCTATGTTTCGAATCATGCTACACAGAGATTCTATATGGAGTCTCGTGATGCTTAAAACACGAAATTTTTATCGTATTTTATGCTGTAAAACATGTAAGCACAAAGTTTTCTCGCCGTTATAATGTAAACAAGAATAAATCCCGCGGTTTTTATAACGATAACACGAAGTTTAATCGCCGTTAGACCGTAAACACGCCATTTTTTCGACTTTTTATGCAATAAACACGATGTTTTCTTGCCGTTGACAGTTTTCTCATCTTTATTTATCGTAATATAAGTTATATGAAATATTTCGAGATGCCCTTTGGATAGGCTAATCGGCGAAAAATACACTCGTGGTTATACCATTGAGCCATGCAGTGTCGTTAAACTACAGTATAGAACCTATCTAAAAGCATACTCTTGGGGCCGGTGACAAATATTCTTTTAGACAGGTTCATTTATACACGGGTCCCAAGTCGGGACCAGCACATTTTATACTTTTAGAAAGGTTATCCATTTATATAAGATGCATTTAGACAGGTTCTATACTGTATAGGGTACGTAGCAAAAACCAAGCTATGCTTAGGGGCCTCAGCAATGGTGTCTCCAGAGTCCGTATTTCTACTTTTTAAAGTAGGTTTAAGAATTTTTTTTTACGGTATATGGTTGAAGTTTAGTATGGGATTTGGAACTGCTATAGAAGACCCCAAGAAGACCCCGCAAATTTTCTAGAGGGTCCACGAATTGTAATTACAGCTTTGCATTGAGCCTTCACGAGGCTCTGTAAAATTTCGAAGTATGGTCACCTGGGTTAGCTTTTCTCTCAAACTACTCGAGATGACAGGGTGAAGTAAGCGAGTGGTTTCTTACAAGACTCTCTTGTTTAACCATATATAGGGAAAAAACTCATGTCAGTCTTTCTCACATCGTACTTTTTTGTGTGCTATAGACTATGAGGGGGCGTTGCATCCGCCACTTAATTACCCGTATTACAAACGCCACGCCCTAACGCGCATAATTAACCATTTGTTCAATTTAACTTTTATTGCTATTTTAGCGCTTCGGATGCGGCCTTCCATTTGTATTTTTCTTGCTCTTTTTTTACGAGTTTTATTAAACGAAATACCCCTTTTGAAACCTTTCCCTTTTTTAGGGTTGGCTCGATTTACTTGCATCGTGTATGCCTTTTTAATGAGACGTATATTCGGAGTCACCTCTTCAATCCCAACCAGCACCGTTTTTCCTAAATTGCTCCAGCTATCATCAAAAAACAGGAAAAAATACGCAAAAAAAATAACAAAGTGCCGTCCGCAAGGCTCGATCTAACTCTATAGTCGGTGTAATTTCGAATGGTTGATTGTCTTCCTCTCAGCCCCTATTTTTCAGTAATCTAAAGGCGGTCCAGTGGGCCAGAGGTTTAGGCCTAACGATCGGAATGTATTACCAGCGGGGAATTTCATGTGTACGGGAGGGAGAGATGAGAGCAAAAAAAAATGTAAGATACCTGTTTGGTCGTACTACGCTTGACCACGCAAACAATGCACATTTTTCTAAGGTGGAACGTGTTTAAACATACATAAATCAATTGTTATTATTATAACTGTACTAGTCCTCCATTTTTGGATTGCACTTTCGAATGTTTGCTAATTTGACGAGCTTCCATAACCAGTCGGAGATGATATTATGTACGTTTTTGAATATTTTAACACGTGGTTGATGGATCGGTTAAAATTGAACTTAATTATACTTGTTCCGGGTGTTTGAAAAATTCGTGGCTTGACATAAATACACTGTACGTGACTGCGTACTTTTCAAATGCCCCTCTTATACCGTCTTTGGGAAAAAATGTTTACAGGTCATAAATCTGCGGATAAAAAACTTGGTGCAAACCATCTCATTAAAAAGAATCAACCAATTAACATTTAATAACACGCTTCTAGACGGATTTACACCATGATTTCAAATGCACTCGTTAAAAACATTGCTACATTATATACATAGCATGCATGTCCAAAATGGCTTTGACTTGATAAAGAAATAGATCCACAAAGTAGTGCAATATCTTACAGTATACATGTATAATTGAAAAGAAATACAGTATATCTATACGCCCCAACTAATACACCATAGATACTGTATACAGGTATACAGTATCTTAATTTGTAATTGTAAAAATGCATTTTTTATGTATAGTGTAGCAGTGTAAAGAAATGTATACAGTATCTACTTATAATCATACGTATATAGTGTAAAATATACTATATATAGTGCATGTATACAGTATTTATCGTATATAATATAGAAATACAGTATTTTCAATTTATACCTTGCTGTACGTGAATATACAGTACCCTTACAGAAAATTGAAAAAAATACAGCATTACAGCGCCGTAACTATATCAGTTATCCAAAGTAAACAATGTTTAGGGTCTCAGACTTAAAAGGGCCTCCCCGAGAACACATGGCACAGGTCCATATTTCTGGGAGTTTTTTTACATTGGAGGACTATGTCTTTGTTTTCGGTATAGAGTGTACATAAGTTCAGTAGTGGTTGTGTAACAGCCATTGCTTTAAAATACCCTTACTGTTGTGCAGAGGTAGAGTCCCCAAAACAAATGGGGCCTGTGTACCCAAAAATTGTAGTAACCCCACTGGTGTATGCAGTGTATACTATAGTATACACTTTTAAATATTGGGTACTATATAGTACCCAATATACTGCATCAAATGTAGCATTGAAATGAAATACAGTATATTGACAGTTTGTTAATCAATACATTAACTCCTGGTGGTGGAGTAAGTATAACTGATTGTTTGGATCAAATAAGTATACTATACATACATACATCAAAGCCAGTTTAACCAATCGCATCGTGGGGTTTACACAAACCGGCTGTTGGAAATAAAAATGATAGTCGAGCAAGCATTTAAACGTTTTGTACTTTAAGGGGAGCTCAGACTGAAACACGTATTGTGTTCTTCATATAGGAGAGAAGAAAAAAAAAACGACAAAAAAAAGATGGCGGGAGGGTTGGGCAGGTTCTTGTTTTTTCTTCGGCCTGGAGCTAAAAACAGTTTTAAGCGAACTGGATCCTCGTTATTACAGTAGCCTTATGGAGTGATTGTTTCGAGTCGTGGACTGCATTAAGGCTTTGTTTCGTAAGGGGGCGGCGTCCCTTCCTTCTTCAAAGTCACGAACACGTGACGTCACCGTGGTCGACTCCTCCTCGGCCAGAGATAATGAAATGGTTCCTTTTATAAGATCACAAACCAAACAACGACCAAAAAAATGTTCAGTTTCGAAAGGGTGATCAGCCTTTTAAAAGTAAACTCGTGTTTGTTATTGTTGTTGTTTCGCCCCATAACTGCGATCGCACGTGATCCTTGCTGGCGATATTCAATTTTTTTTTTCGACGACGCCCTCTGGCGATGGCCGGTTTGTAAAATGCTACCAACTTGCGTGCAATTGGACACACGCAATATGGCACCTTTAGACAAATGTGATGATCATTAGTTCGTCCATTAACCTGGTAATTAATGTATGCATGGTGGCACTTAGTTCTTATTATCCGTCTAATAGCCTAGTGCTATACGCAGAGTGGCACCTAGTTCTCATAAATTCATCCGATAACCTAGGGATGCTCGCAGTGTGGCACTAAATTATTATTAATCCGCCCAATAACCAAGAGGTGTACGTAGTGACAGTGTGGCACCTAATTCTCATTAATCCGTCCAAGAACCTATAGTGATGCTTGCAGTGTGGCACCTTGTCTTCATTAATCCGTCTAATAAACATGGATGTACGCAGGGTGTCACATTAGGTATATATTAAGGTTCACACCTCTAATCAGAAAATCATGTCTTTCGTCATGTTCGATACACTCAGATTGGCACTCAATAGTTGATGATGATAGTTATATACGGATACTATCAAACTTAGGGCTCAAAAAGCAGCCAATGAGCGCTCTGATATGCGCCTTAGTTCAGAGATTAAGCAGCATTCTTGGAAGCTCATCTAGTGGTTCCTTTAAGAGTATTCCTGCTTTAAATTTCGACCAGATGACGTAACGAACTTGAGTGATAAGCACATAAACAGTTTATAAAACTATCAAACTGACTAAAAAATAGTAAAAAAAAAACCATGAATAATATATAATATGCTGGAAAACGTCATTTTCATTATTTTTTTGTGTGTTCGGTTAAGAACTTGCTAAAAATGCACGATATGGCGGGGGAAAATTCATAGCTTTATGTTTGTTTATACGCTGAAATCCATGGAAATTAGGTTGAATTTATTTCACGCCACAGTTTAAGTGGAAAAACGTGATCCGAGTCTGATTTGGACACACGTTTTCAAGATTTCATGACGATAAGATTGACACGCAAGACAAGTTCTCAGAGGCTTTAAAGCTTAAGAAGCCACGAGGGGGAGCAAAATCTAACCTTTTTTTAACAGTACATTTCTAGCAAGTTAACCGTACCTTCCACAAGGGCACCAGACTGCAGGGTGGAGCATTATAACTGTTTGACCCGACTATTGACGCCTGTGCCAAACAGATGGCGCTGTTAGTGGCCCAGAAACTCAACCCATATAATAATCGCCATCTAGCGACCATTCAAACAAACTAAATCTTCCAGGAGCCTTGAAAATGTCAGTTAAACAACTTCAAGTAGGCTTATTTTAGCAGTTAAAATTAGTGGAAGAAAATACATGTTTGAAGAATATTGAAGGGCTGGTAATTTTATGCCAGCCCATAACTTCAAAATATAATACAATTTTTTTGAAAGCATATACACATAGTACAGTAGAACCTGTGTAAATGAATAACCTGTCTAAATGCATCCTGTGTAAATGAAAAACCTCTCTAAACGCTTGCAACATATTAAATTTTCTTTATGTGTTAGAATACCTTTGTATGGAACCAGATTGATATATACAAATCGGGCAAAAAATGAATTTGGGTGCAATGGACATGTTAAAAAAACATCCCACTTGTTGATTCGATGGTGGTGACGCCACCTGGATTTAAGCCATGTTGGCCCATATATTGCCACTAAAGTACTTTTGGCGGCAATTTTGTGTGAAAAAAAAAAGATTTATACGAGTGGGTCAGTGTCTCTGCTCGTTGGACATGCGGTAAAAATGACAAGTGGCCCCTTTGGCTAAATTCAAGATGGACGTGCAAATAGAACCCGCGAGGCCTCTCGTTGGAAATCTCGTGCTACGAGATAACATCTAGGCCTGTCCTAGTTGAGTTGAACAGTGTTTAACGACAATGGTAATGGCTATGGAGTCGTGGCTCTCTTAGTTTGTAAATGTATACAAATGGAGGACAGTAATTAACCTGGGAACCTCTTTGCCTCGTCATTGTTCCCGGAAAAGAGGCGTGCGTCCATGCTTGCCCTTCTTTCGCATCACGCTGACGTCGTTGCCATTCCAAAATGACTTGGTTGAAAAATGTAAATACGATTACGATGAAAAAAATCCCTCGTTTTATTCATTTGTCCAGTTTTCGAGATATGTTCAGGTTCGCTAGTTACTATTACTGTAACACACGGTCATGTTTTCTATGAATTTATTACGTCGTTTTAGCCCTTCGACACTTTGTTGTATCGCGACTAGACATCTTGTAACCTGCATGTTTACACACTAGAATAAAATCTAATACTAATTTTTGAAAGTGTATAGGAAAGAAGTAATAAATGCATAAAATAACAACAACAACAAAAACAGTATTCGATAAAAATTATTTTGAAATGAACTATAGTTTATTTGCAAAGTATATGATTTTTATAACTATGTTCAACATACAAATTTTTGGTTACTTAATCTTTATAAAGTACTGGATTTAGATATATACAATTATACCTCGATATACGGCCGCTCTTTGTACGGATTTTTTTAATTATGGGACTATTTTGATTTACGGCCCATTATGTTTCGTTTTGCGGCCAAAAAAAATGCTATAAATAAGGAAAATGGCCAAAAAATGTGTTAAGTTACCTCAATTTGCACAAACAAGGTCGGATTTGGCTAAAAAATAAAACAACTTATGGGTTTCACTTCGTTTAAGAAGGGAAAAAATTATAATCACAATGCAGAAAGAATTGATTCGTTATACGGCTTTTTCGCTATACGGCTAACTTTTCCGGAACGTATTATATTGCAATTTGGCATGCTATTTTTTTAATTTCCGATTTTGAAAAACAATGATATTTCAGGGTGTCCAGCAAGTTTATAGACCAATTTCGATTTATTATAATTGTAATATGATGTTATTTGAACTCTGTTTTTGCCGTAACCCGGGGCGACATATGTTTAGGCAAAGTTACCGTTCAGCAGCCTTTAAAATCTGGAAAGTCGAGAAATGAGAAATATGCTTGAATTTTTATAACCTCTGAAAAGTTGGGAATTAAGCTTAAAATTCGTGTTAAACACCTTTTTTTTTATCGGCGTCAGCTAATGGTCATGCAGTCATGCTCTTTTGCAAAATATTGAAGTAATTATTGGTGGGAAGCATCCTTGAAATTTTAAGGAATAATCCTTCAATATTTGAATTTTTCTCCAGAAAATTTACTGGAAGATCAATTTACCAGAAGATTTGCTGCTGAAATTGTATTTATTCTGTTTGCGTTTAGGATGAAATTCAGAAAGCTATTTTCGGATTTAGGTACATTTGTTACAACAATTTTGAGTAACATTCTACGCTAAAGCTTGTGCTTTACATTTCGATAAAAATAAGTTAACCATTCTGAAATTCCTATTAAGCAAAGCACGCAATTATTTCAAGCATTGTGGCCATGGTCAGTCATCCTTACACCTTCTCTCCACTTTCTCCTATTAATACTATTTTTTTATCTTGCCGTTTTCGTTATTAATCTCCATTTTCTGCCCCCTATTATATTCATTAACGTAAAAAACGTGAAAAACCGCGGGTTTTTTTTTGTTGCGTATTTTAAAAATAATTAATGCACCGTTGCTGTACCATAAAGAATAGCTTCTTCATAACAATTTCACGGTTTCACGTACTCACTAGGTATTTCCCCCCAAAAAAAAAAAAAAAAAAAAAAAGAACAAGATGGCCGCCAAAAGGTGTTTGTTATCCGGGCGTAACCCCCTACTGTAACAAAAGCATAAAACACGCCGCCTCGCTTCGCATTTTGTATATATTTGAAACAAAAAATTTCATACGATTTGCAAAAAAACTAGAGATCGAGACTTTGAATTCGCTCAGGTGGATTAGTTAGACATTGAATATGATATTAAGAGGGGGCGCCACGGTAGGAAAGTCCAAAAAAATGGCGGCCGGGATGAAAAGCGTGAACGAAATGGACGGTAGACGTGCGCGCCCCCGTTATTAACGTGTTAATTTAGTTGAAAGCTTTCCTACAGTATGGCCCAGCCTGCCCATACACTATACAATATTTAGTGACTGTTCTTATAGGATGTGCCATTCTGCGTATAGATTTATATATGGATTCTTTCATATCTCAGAGATATGAAACGTGTACATACATATTGCATTTGCTTTCACATAGTCAGATATTAGTTATAACAGTTGATATCATTATTTTACATCAATAAAATTCACACCTGTTTATTACATGTTTTTTCAACAAAAATATGTTTTGTCCTATCTGCATGCATGGGACATCAAAAACTAAGGAGGTCAGCATTACTGCAAAAAGTACTGAAAAAGTAGTTGACCAATCCAGTAATTTTCAGTCTTCAGGGAAGTCAGGGAAATCGAAAATTTCATTTCTGGGTGCTAGAACCCTGTAGAAATATTTAGTGGCATGCTTCATCATTAAAGGATGCCATTAAACTTATGTGATATGGGCCTTATTTGGTTCTATAGACCCTACTTGTCCCATATACCAAGAATGTATTTTATTTTCAAGGAACTTTACTATTGAAAGCAGATCGAATCGTTCTCCTTGGGGAAATTTGTTTTTTTCCCAAGTTTCTTAATTTGTTAAAACCAGGAGTGTAGTTTTCGATGCCATCTTGAAAGAGTTTTTGTGTACATTACACATGTAAGACAATCGTTTTGCTCATGCTTGGCTGACGTTTCCGGTGGCCTCGCACAAATATTTGGGGTGTTACCGAAAACCCATTTCTCTACAATCGGTCACACTCTTTTAGTTTTCACCATTGACCGCTAGGTGCCCCACTGTCAACTATTGGCAGTGGTGGCCTTAATTGTGCAGTTATTGTTGTCAATTTGTGCAAGTCAATGCATTTAATGCTCTATATGAGGACAAGCTATAAGTGAAGGTTTATCGACACCCATTTTTAAAAGAGTCATCAAATTTAAGTCGAAGTCTGCGCGGTGGGAAGGGATGTCCAGCCACGGAATTAACACGGATTTAATCAGCGATTACGATTTTCTCTGTGAAATTAACACCCGGACAGTTTTCACATTGATATCTCAATCAAGTTCCCAACACTTCTTCATAAAAAAATAGTTTTTTTCCAACCACTTTTCGGTTGTTTTTTGTTTCTTTGACATTTAGACGATGTGCATTGGTCCTTACACAGATATACGTCACATTGCATAAGGATAAATGCAAAACTGTTGACGGCGCTGTAATCGAAGCCGATCCGCCATCTTTAAGAACAAAACATCCAATTTTTGTTGCATATTATTTCCATGCTTCGTCTTATTCCGAATTTTTTAAACTCGACAGATTCGAGATTAAAATGCTAATAATTGTTTCACTTATTCTATATTTCTGGTTGAAGTAGTTTATAGGAAGTACATGGTGCTAATTCGAAAAAAGTAGTAATAATTGCTTTGGCCCACAGGCGTCAAACCGTGTTACGAACATAAAAGCATTATGTTATACTGAGCGACAACCGTTCACTTAATCGGTTGTAACCTTGTTTACTGATTAGATAACCGTACATAAGTTGTATCCACTCGAGGTGTTCCTAGTTCAGCATAATGATTATTAAAAAAAACGATGCTCAAGGACTGCATCCCATAGTCCGATTGCATGGGTTAATCATTTGGACATGTAGGATCTTTATATGTAACGAATCCCCTTATCTTCAGGGAAACTGCAGCAGTCATCAGTGCATAACTAAGAATTTGTTTAAATAAGTAGGGATTTATTTAGTCTTTCATAAGGCTGTCAGAAGTTCAGAACAGCTTTACCGTGGCTGGAATGTCGTAAGCATTCCAAAGCTTCCAACCACCAATTTGAGAGTTCAGCGGAACCTCGATTTACGAACTTAATCCGTTCCATGACCCTGTTCGTAAATGGAAAAGTTCGTACCAAATAATGTGTTCCTTGTTCAATTTTTTTTTGATTTTTTTTAAACATGCATGGTATGGTTTAATATGTGGAAATAATACAGTAGTATATTGTGTGGAATTAAATTTATTGTCAGTTGAAAACCGCCCTTTTCTCTTAATTCCCCCTTATCAACGACTCTGCCCTATATTTCTAATATTTGAATCAATTTTGTGTGGTCGATAGGTGCTTTTTGTGGCTCAGCACTGCATGGAATATTCACATATAACAGTAATATTATAAGAAAGCAGTTTAATTACCAAACATGAAACCGCATCTTTATTATTTAGAATAGTGCAAATCGTCGATTTCGCCATGTTGTACTCCTTGGCAAGATCCAAAACGCGATCACAATTTTCATGTTTAGCTAAGTATATATATATTTTTTTTTAAATCAACATTAATACGTTTGTGATTCTTCTTAACGCCATATTCTCTAGAGCTTTGCACTTTTTTGGTAGCACACAACGTTTTGTCACGTTCGTAAATCGAGGTTCCACTGTATATTAAAATCCATGCAATGTTGCGTCAAGGAAACGTAAGCAAGCCAAGGCAAAAGTTGAAGTCATCCGTAAACGATCTACATGTATATTATGTTATAAGCGTTGATTGACGATACATATAATTTCAAATTAATACATGCCCCCATTCTTCTTAACCCCTGACCTCTCGTAGTTGAGGCGTATTCGATGCACGCCTTGCAATACACATTTTGTGCACCGTCATCGCTACTGACCTTCCACACCAATTGGAGGACATCATCGTCCAACCTCCTCACTTAAAATTCTCGAAGCTTACCCATTATGTTTATTTTAGGCTGCTCATGGGATTATTTAAGGGTTAACGGGGGATGAAGGTCGAGGGGTTGAGCAAGGGGGAATTATTAATAACGAAATTATTCATACTTACCAGAATAGTTTGATAATCGATCGTTTGCTGCCTAGAACGACTTTACAAATTAACAGGGCAAAGAAGTTTAGGATTTAGATACTATTATAAAGGTGGGTATCCACCAAAAGAAACTTACCACACAAAAAACATACACTTACAAACATTGATGTGTCCAGAAGAGGCGGTCCGGATCAAAAGAATTTGCCACACATGTTTGGAAATACATGCTGAAAACATTGTTTTAGTGTTTTTTGTGTATGTTTGATGTTTATGTTTATTTTTCTTTTGGTGGATACATAGCTTAACTGTAACGTACATCATGTATCTGATTTACACTGTGCATCCAGCAATAAACTCATATTGTTGGGACATCCTGGTGCAAACATAACTTCGCTGGAGAACGTTTCATTCTATCATGATGTCCCAGACGTTTTTGTTATTGTGCCTGATTTGTCATTTCTCTGAATTTCTAACCAGGTTTCCAACATACCTTTTGGATTTCCATCAATCTTTATTTTTGCTTTGTGTGAAGGCTAGTAAAATTTCGATTTGCACAGTGTCTCACAGGTTGTGCAATTTGATCTTTTTAAATGTTATTCACTGTGGCATAACCTCTTCACTTTAGCCTCTTATTGCCCTTTAATTGACTTTCCCTCTATAGAAAATTGTCTATTGTCCCTTGGCAAGCCTCCAGTAATGGCTAACTTTATGTGCTCCCTGGAGCCGGGGTCTTATATGTTAAATTCTGTTTCTTATGTATTATTTGTGGTCCATGTTCAGGTTGGGCTACCATTATGCCATCAGTATGGTCTCTTGACTCTCTTATATCATTTCTGGAAATACCACTTTGCACTGAAAATGTCCTCTGTATTCCATTATTTTTTTCACAAAATTTTACGACTTTCTGATGTCTTCTTTATGTCGTTGGCATTTTTTACTCCCTTATATTATCCTTGGAAATACTCTCTGGTGTATACGAAAATAAAGCAACAACAATTTCCCCTTTATGCCACTGGATTTATTGTTTGGTACCTTGTATTCTAGTGTTTTCAACTGTTGCACTTTAGTCTCTATTTGCCCTTTAATAGGCTTTCCATCTAGCAAATTGTCTATTGTCACTTGGCTAGGTCTCCAGTAATGGCAAACGTTAAGGGGCCCCCTGTAGTTAGGTCTAGCCTGTCTACTGTTTCCTATTTATTATTTGTGGTCCATATTTTTTTTTTCTCCTCAGTGTATTGCTATATGGGGTTTTCCCCAAATCAGTGTCTGGGCCCTCTTTGGCCTTGGATGCCTTTGGGACCATTAAACATGTTATTACTTATTTATAGTACTTGTTTATTTGTATGTCGATTTTTCTCTATTTATTGTAATTTTGTAATGTAAATTTGGACACTAGGTTTAGCAAAGATGGAGCACTCTTCTGAACAAGTTTAACAGTATTTCCTTCTTTATTTTTCAGGTAAAAATTCGTTTGCTGGACAAGAATGACAGTCCGCCATCATTTCGCAACATATCGCGGTCCTACAGCGTGTCCGAAGATGCCCTTCCAGGCTTGTTGGTGGGGCGCTTCGCTGCGGAAGACCCAGACAAGGATGGTGTTCTGGTCTACCGCCTTGTGGAAGGTGGTGATGGCCGTTTCGCCCTAGATGGCAACACTGGCGCCCTAACCCTTCATGCGCCTCTGGACCGCGAGGAAAGTGCCCTTTACGAGCTGGTACTCGAGGCAGACGATGGAGTACAGAAGGCGCGTGTGTCTGTGGCCATCGCGGTAACGGACAGTAACGATAATGCCCCTGTGTTCAGCAAAAATGCTTACTCCTTTGACATTCCCGAAGACGCCGTGAGGGGCGCTCGTGTTGGTACCGTGCTGGCCACGGACGCCGACGACGCCGCCAATGCCCAAGTTGGATACTCTGTCATTTCGGATTGGGGGAACGACGTCTTTTCGCTCAACCCCCAAACTGGCGTCTTCACCCTCACCTCGCATTTGGATTATGAACAGGTAGGAACGGCAGCCGCCATTTTTAATATATCTGACTTTATGTGTATTAAAACACGCCATAATAAAATACATAGGCACCACCATGGGGGATGGTATTAAACTTATTACGGGTCATAATTGTGTATATACAGTGGTAGCTTTGGAACGATGAACGCTGATAGGGGCCATTCAAAAATTATGTCACACCTAGGGGGGTGGGTGGGTTGTTTGTTTTTTGTGGTATTTTTGTGAATAAGGGATGGGAAGAATTGTGACTAAGGGGGGGGGGGGTGTTTAAAAAGAGGCAAAAAATTGTGACATAATTTATGGCTCACCCCATATTAGTTATTTTTCTCATGTGCACAAAAATAACATTTTAAATATTGGAACAGCTGAAGTGTTTAACTGTAAATGGCATTTATGGAGGACTGATGTGGCGCTCTTGCTAAGGGTTATTATGCGAATATATTTAATGAATGTCCCTTGAGCCAAAAACACACTTTACTAGCTTTATGTAAAATCGTCTGTTAACGCACGATTTTTAGGTTCGCGCATACGCTAAATGTCTGCTAAATTTCTTTGGCTTGCCAAACATTCAGCGCACATCGGAGCAGACAAAAGTGAGTTCGGAAGGTGAGTCTAGTGTCTAATAATAACATATAGCGCACATCCGAGCGGACTAAAGTGGGTCTAGAGTGTTTGGGGCTTTGTCCGTCGCCATGCGTAGTTCCATGCCAGTCCATTGCACCCTGTATCTGACTGCAATTGACCATTATAATGAGCCTCACAAGGGCAGTCCATTCATGGACGACTGTACGTTTTTTATGGATGTCCCTTGCCCAAGTTGCGATGGCGACGTGCTCGGGCGGCAGCGGCGGCGGCTCTTTTGTAGGCCAACCGAAGGAATTTTGTTTGGCGGGCGTTATAACGAGGAATTTGGCGATGTTTTACATCGAATAACTTCAATTCCATTCAAATTACATTTTGAATATTTTAAGTTTTATGCGCTCGTAAAAAGAAAAGGCTGCCCACAGGTGTCCTTAGCAACATACTGGAAAACAAGAGCTGACCTCAGCCACCAGCATGATCTGTTGCGTTATTCTTGCTTAATCATCGATTAATAAATTGGATATTGGTGGGAATAACGAATTAAGGCAGGTTAATTTAACATTTGGTTGGTTTGTTAAGACTTGAACTAATTCGGTTTCTCTTACAGACATTGCGATGTCTAATCTGCGTTTAGTATAAGTTGTACGTGGGATCAGCACTTTTATGTAACAAAAATTGAAGTGCAATTAAAAGTGGTCGCATTTGAAACTGTGGGTCAGCCTACCCATCTTGGAAGTGTTGGACACATGACCTTCTCAACTATTTTCAACGTTCAAGGAATGTCTAAAAACCAGCTTTAAGTTTCTGAATGTCAGATGCATTAATTTAGAAGGTACCTTGACGTGACCTAGTTTGGGAATAGGTGAGGGTGGTGAGGGAGATAAGCATCCAAAAACTAGGAATTTTTGAAAAACTTTTTTTTTACAACAATTTTAGCATCATTCGTTAATGTCTTGAAGAACTTACTCCGAGGTATATTACCGGAACAATGAAAAATTACTATTCTGTCATCATAATTTGAGTTCGGTCGATGGTCAGTTTTGACATGTTATCACTTTGAGAGGATACATTTGCAAGGTAATTTACCTTGCAAATTTATCTTAAAATTTCATTAATCTTAAACAACTAAAATGTCCTCTTTATTTCGCCGGAATCAGGTAGGATTGTGCCATCAGTATGGTCTCTTGACTCTAGATTGTACAGAAATCTCTATTCCGTACAATATACAGTGGTCAACTTAAATGATGGGACACCAGTAAAATTTCACAAATTGACAAAATAAAAACACTTGGCAACTT
>JAQGBW010002022.1:0-21860 GCA_034698625.1 Julus scanicus
ACGTTGTGTTGATGAATATTTATTCGATGCACTATACAGGCGTCTACAAACTGTATTATCTGAGTGCAAATGCATCTTTTCTGAATCTGTCACCAGCTGCATTAAAGAACAGAATTTTTAGGGGTTTTTTTTGTCTTCACTCACGTTCACATGCAGCTGCTATGTGTCCATGGGCAGAAATTGAAAGTATGGATCTAAATGTCCTAAGCAAATCTACTATGAGACCTGGCTTAAATTTTTAAACATCTCCAGGACAGGTGATGGGTGTGGCTCGTTAGGGTGCGCTTCACTCATAAAAAACTGTAGCGCTTGAGACGTTTTATTAGGACCCTAATAAAAAATATGAAATGTCACCTATAGCATATGACATGGGCTGCATGAACCATCAATATAACTGACATATAAAAAAAACTTGAAGGCTATATAATATTTTATGTGTTTAACATCAGTTGAAGTAACTCGAGTTGACCCAATATCAGAAGGGTCATCCAACTCTCGGTTACATCTTTCCATTGCAATGTTACTGTATACAGTTTGTGCTACGGTAGTCCTAAATAGACAGTGTTCTTATTTGCATCTTATGTATTCATGAAAATGGATGCTAAGCACTCAAAGTTGTATTTGCTGAAAATTTAAAGTCAATTTCCAGATTTTTACCAACTTTCAAGACGGCAGGACACCCTGCATTGTTATCCAAACTATCCTATAGTACTAGTTATGATTGTAATTGATAAGCAAACAAGTGTCAAATTTGGTGTAAACATCCAGAGTTTAATCATGGAACTTGATTTTCAGCTTTTCAGACATATGCATGGTCATTCATTTGACACAAGTCTAGGTAGTTGTTTGCCGTTAATAAATTATCGACTAACGCCTCAGGATATGCCATAGCACTCTAGGGTTGAGTGAACAATTTGAAAAACCATCAATACTAATAATGTATGAACATAAGACATCATATAGCTGCTCTAGTTGTGTTAACTTTACTATAACAAAAATGTGTTCCTACTTGGGGGCATACCATGAAGGAAAATTGAAAGTCTCCAGTGAGAAGTCAGCTCAATTTTTAAAACAGTAACTACGAGACCACATAACGTTACCTAACAGCATCAAAGGAATATATTATCGAATAAATTTGTAGTCTGCTGTCAGAACGCCAACAATATTTAACAAGGGCCTATAGATATTGGAAACAATCCCATGTGAGTCAAATTGAGATTGGATAAAAATATGATGACCAAAAATTCAGGTACTTAAAATAACGATTTGCTCCCTTTGGACACCATGTTAGAGGAACTAAATGTAGAATAGTTACATATTCTGTGTTATACAGCATTTCATTTAAATATCAGTGTCGACTATAATCAATATGTACTTTCTCGAATTACCATACAAAAACTCATTTTCATATTAAGTTAGCAAATGTTTAATTACCAGGACAAATTTATACGTGTAGGTAGTTTTATCGTACATGAATATTTAACAATTGACAACAATTTAATCACATAGTTACATTTACATATATACGATGTTTTGCATTTAGATATGATTAATCTCATTTTGAAAACCATTTTTATGCCGTATCCTAAAAGCGTTTTAATTTTTTGTATTTTAAACATGAATTTCTTGGAATTATAATGTGCATTGACGTCAGTTTATTGCATCAAAGCAAATATTATAAAAAAAGGGTAGTCGAGGAAAAAATTGTAGTAAAATCCAAATTTAATTTAACTCGAATTGAGTTCATAACAAAGTTAGTTTTCCTTAGAGGATATATATATATAACAAATGATGAATCTGTCAAGGCCCAAAATAATGATCTTTAGTATTGCATGTTGCAGCTATATAATGCACATAAAAGAGGCGTTAATAATGAAATGCAAAGTAAGCAAATTAAGCACTTTCACTCTCCATCTGACAAATATTATGGATGAGAAATATTTAATGTACAATTTATACATCTTGAAGTATATCAATGACGCAAGTGAGTTAGGGGAGAAATCGATTGGCTAACATTATTGAAATCTTACAAGCCTTGCAATTTGCCACTGTTTCTTAACTTCTGCACTAGCCTTTATGTCGAAAATAAACTTTCGAAATATCCGTCAGCAATAATATTCCTCTACTTTATACGCCCATACATGTATCATTTCAATGCTATTCCATTGTTTCCCTGCATCATTATTTATTGTGTAGATATGGAAAGTAAATTTTATTTATAATATGTCTTGCTTTTAAAGTGTTCATTACCTGTTATCGTTTAACAATTTAGGATCAAATTTCAATTTTCTTAGCAATTAATTATATCCAAGTAACAGAGAAAAGCAAGAAGATAAAATACAGACTGTACAGTAATATTAATCAAAGTCCTTGTTATAAAAAATGAATGAATAAAAACCTCCAGAGAGTACACAATTTATTTATGGCCTTCCATGCCGTAATGTTGATGAATACATGATATGAACCAGGTACATGCAAGCTAATTAATTTATAAATCATTAATTCCGTTAACATGATCTCGACTCTAGTACTTGTATATCCATGCATCTACTTAGAGAGCATTTAACGAAAATAAATAATGCATTATAGAGGGCACTGCACGCGGTACGCTCTGTATATATATCAAGTGATAGTTTGCCCTTTCTAATTGTTAAACAACTATGTTTAACAGATTGTTTAACAGATGTCAAAACAACGGAACTAACAGTTACTAATAAATGTTCAAGGGAATGTGGTGAAAAATGAATAAATAATACCAAACACAAGGATGCTTAAGTATACCTATCAATATTTATGTAAGAATGAAAGCACCAATTAACTAATCAATGTCGTGCCCAATCATGAAAGATTTCCTTTGGTTATTACCCTAACAGTTTAAATAGCCCTATGTTGACAGTGGCATCGACCTAATGTTAGACACGTTGACAAATTAATTATCATACCATTTCTTAATTGGGATTTTCCCTATTTGCTACAACTTGTCTACAAAAATCTTATATAGAGTTTAATTATTCGCCAAACTATGCTTGATCATTATGTGATATGCGAAATAAATTTTGAAAAATTAAAAATATGTAGAATAAGTATTCTTTCTTATTAGACGGTTGCACCCTCTGCACCAATCAAATTTCTTGAATTTTTTCCCAAACGTTGACCTTGCAAATTTAATTTAAACCGATTGAATTTTCTTAATCTAATTTTAGCACCAAATACAGGCATCCAACAGTCTAAAAGAGGTGCATTTCTTGAGCGGTTAGTATCAAGACAGTGAAGTTTATCATTGTCGTTTTATTGCAAAGTTTGCTGGAGCAGACAACTAAACAAGTTTTACAGCACAATCGCATTAGAACGGACGTGAAAAGCATCACTCAGTAGTGAAAAAAGTACACTAAAAAAAACTAAAATGTATATTTGTTGTTAGGTGCAATTTCCTACGGTTAACTTGTTTCACCAAAACGTTTTATATATTCCTTCAATTCAATTGAGAATCAATGAACTCGTAAATAGCAGTTGTCAATTTTACGATTATCCAGTATTAAATTTCCATGATAATCCAACATCAAATCATTAAATTTGGATAAAGTGTATCCATGCCAAATACAGCGTGATTAGGAATGAGTAACCGAATGAGTAACAATGGCATGAGGAATACAATAGTTAAATGCATTATGACGACTTCAACTCTCCATTAATACGTCATCGTATGAACTGAAATTCCCATGGGGACATAATATTAATAGGATATTAGTAGCTTTCACGCCATATTTGCGCAATAAAATAAAAATGATGGATCACGAATGAAGTGCCTAATAAATGAATGTTATCAAACAAGAAATGAGAGCAATAACATTGTTTGTGCGATTCTCTTCTGATCCCTTGAAAGAATCGTTTTGAAAAATAAAATAAGAGCAGGACAAAATGCATTCTTGTCCCAAAGGGATAACAACTTGTCCAAACCCATTGTTAGTGCGTTTTATAAAACTTCTCCATAATTGCATTTAGTGGATTTTGAAAATGCCTATTATGCTCCAGTATTCTCTGCAGGACACAACAGAAGCCATTTATTAAAAAGGTTTGTTGATCCTTAAAGGCATCAAAGGTTATATATTATTGTGTTATTTCAAAGCGTGCACTTTAAGATGGATCTTACCTAGATATGCACTGTTAACATTTTGAAAATCAATCTTATAATACTCTAGATAACAAAATATGCAAGAAGTTCTCCCTTTACTTTGCTTTATGAAAAAATTCAAAAGACAACATTTTGGAACTATGCATATGCAAAAAGTTCTATGAACATGTAAACAAAGCATATACGCTAGCTCCTAGACTACGTCAAATATTGCGTATATGGGTTAATTAACCAACCGTATCTAATTTCAAATAAGATTTTCTTCTACAAAATAACGAATAAAAAAACCTCATTTTCTTACAAAAATCCAAAAATCGGATATTAAGATATACGAGAGCCATTACGCACATTAAATAAAATAATATATTCAAAGCTGGTTAGTTACTTGAATAGAGAAAAATGATACAGGTTTGGTTTTTTTTATAATGGGGTCCCAATAAAAAACCAACGATGGGTGTACAATTACACAAGTTAGTTGACTACTAAAACAAAATTAACAAACCAAAAATTAATATTTCATGAAACGGATTTGAATTTTTGCTCTACTAAATCGTCGAATGTCTACGTCGAATTTTTTTTATTATTAGCGGACTCATTGAATTAGACTCCATTGAAAGGGGTCAAAATGCCACCATGCAGATTACAATACCACAGGGAAATTTTCAAATTTAAATCATGAAAATCACGCAATATGAATCTTGCAGTTAGAAATGTATAATAACGACAATAAACACATGACCAAACTAACCACACAATGTGTATAAATATACTGACAGGTTTCCCTCTATTCAATTAATCATTCAACTCATTAACGGCCATTTATTGAACTTCGTCAGCATAACACAGCATAGTGTCCACATCTCGTTAAAGAGGATTTCAACGTATCACGATATGGATTTTCACGAAATACGCTAAGCTAGATTAATTTCATCAAAGTAAGAGACAACTACATTTTAACCCAAGACAACCTTATTTGTTCAATGTAATTTTCTCAAAATTTGTTGTCTGCATAAACACTATGGCTTAAGTTAGCTTATGCATAGTGATGATCGATTGTGAGAAAACGTAGTTATTCAAAAACTTTGCAGCAGCATGCAGCTGTACATAATCAAGTCTATTTTGTGTAACAATTAGAAAACATCCCATAAGTAGGACAGAATTAAATAACAGGCGAGACCAGTTTTTGTAAATGTTACAGGTATTGAGTATACGATCTACTTCAAAACACTGAAGCCCACAATTTTATTTCCCATTTCATTAAAAAAAATAAAAAAAGTGGACAAATATTTCAAGTTCTCTAAATGCATTTAAATTGGCACAGCATTAAGCCACCAAAAAAAGTTTTTGCAGAAGAAAAAAAAAATGTATATTCCCGTTTTGATTACAACAGACATGAGTACTTGGCCTTCTTAAAATCTCGAGACACCGTAATCTGATTTGCCTAATTTAATTAGAAAATTACCACCAACTCAAGTAGTACCGAATGGGATAACATGTTTAATGTCCTTAAAGACATATAAATTGATGCTCATTTGCAAAGCAACGAAGCGGCCACAAATTATGCAAGCAGAGTAATATGATGTCATTTGCTGAACACTGCCACTTTCTAATGTTTTAATTAAGCATTTCAGTTTTTTTAGGATTAGTGAAAAACTCTGTGAATCGCAGACTTATTTATACTACAGCAAGCAAATGTATGTACATGGAAATGTTGGAGGCTTGCTTTAAAAATTAACGAAACGGGGACCTTTGTTTCCATTAAATATTAGTCTAGCATGGTTTGCACTAAAACGCACGTTTATGAGTATAAATATTAGCAAATTGTCAGAATAGCATATAATGAAATTATTCTAAAAATGATAAATTAATCCCAAAGGTATGCTATAAATTTTGAATTGCCTGGATGACTATACTTAAAGAGGTGATATGGTGTTGTACGCTGTGCATTGGATACAATAGTACTATACTAGTATTGTATTAAAATGGTTTAATTATTACAGGATAATTTTCATGGCTATAATTTCAAACGTAAATTAAATAAACCAAGTCGAGCATTCCATGAACAATTTAACAATTTTTTTTAAATTTAAAAATGTAAATTATGTAAAATTTGCTGCAGAATAAATACTGAATATTGTAATGTCAAACGCAACAGAAATTTTGCAGAATTCATAAAAATCCGATGACTTTCAAGCACTTACTAATCACATTTTCATACTTTAAAAAACAACTTTGGAGCAGAGGTGATGTTTTGTTTTCAGAATCCCAATCATTTGGATGAATGCCCTGATATTTTAAGTGCAAATTGATCGAATTTTATGTTTGGTCATTTATCACTTCTCTATTTAGATTGTATACGTGAGATGTTCACAAACTAGCCTAATATTTGGACCCGGAAGAGTTGAACAAATGCAGTTTAGGAAAAAGTGAGTTTTATATTTTATATTTTTATGAATGAGTTTGAAAAGGGGAAATCGATAATTCGATAAATTACAAAGTCTACAGTAGATTGGATACTAAAAAAATCATACAAACTTGATATTTTGGCAAAAAATAATTAGTTAATGGTTCCGTTTTTCACATGGGTAATTTCTTTTGAAACACGTTGTAACAGCCCTGAATAAGCAGTGTGCATAATGTATGATCGAGATGGAAGAATGTGTACGTATCATTTCTTACATTTCCATGCCATCTATTTATGATGAAGGAAAAAAACATAAAGCTAAACGAAATTTTTCGAAAAGCTTTCATTTATGTTTTATTCTGTAGTCAGCATGAATAAAAACCAATGAAAAGATAGTGATAGGATGGACAGTAAATGGCGGGCATGATGCAAACAAATAATAATAATAAAAGATGCGCACAAATAACAAGATTTCATTTCAGAAAACAGCAAAAGCACATTAAGCTAACGAAAGAAATTTATTCCTTTACGAATTCACATTAAGAATTCATAAAAATGAAATAAAACCCTTTTCTATAGTCAATGTTTCATCCTTTTCAATAACAGACTTTTGTGCTACTATTAATGAATATAAACGTCTGCATGCATTTGGAAATACATTTCATGAGCTTTATTTATTTTTATTTTTTGGATTTCAATAACAGCCAGCAGCGTGCCTTAGCTCGTAGAGAATTTTTTTCATGAGGCCTAATTACAAGTTAATGGCACCAAACACAGTGCACCCATATTTAAATTCCTGATATAAACGTATTGAGCTTAAATAGCCCCAAGTATTTTAATTTTAAAAACAACCTCAGACATGTCGTGTTGTGTAGTTATAATTTACAAATGTATTTTAATTCCTAGGCATTGTATACCCTTTCAAAATATTTGCTTTGAAAATAAAATGCAGTGTGTTGGTTGGTTGGTTGAGGTTTAGGGGCTCAAATGCTACCATGGCCATAGAGAGCCCAGACTATGTTGGAAAACTATGAATACATTTTCATGGTAGATAGGGAACACCAAGGAATAACACTTAAGTGTTTGGATTCAGTAACTTAATATTAGCTTTTTGTTAAATAATGTACATTTATTTCATTGTACCATTTTTCCACTTGCGTTTTTTTAGAAAATTGTATTTATTTCTTCTAGAAATTAAATGGTAGCCTTATTTACTAGTTGTGGGTGGACTACTTTTGTATCCTAGTAACCAATAGTTTGTACATTTAGTCTGAGGACATGATCCACGTCTTCTGTCTCCCCAATCATTGTTGACATCTATCTCCCATTTCACTCCAGTTCTACCAAATCTTCTTAAATGCTCACATTCATGATAATAAAACCCCAAATAAAATCTAAGATAATTGAACAGGAAGAATTTAGAAAAGTGCAATGCTTACCTGTCTCTTTACGTAAAAGTGCTATGACGCTTGTGAGGAGTTTTGTTGATACGCTCTTAATTTTAAGGGGTCGTACAAGGTGTGAATTTTTTTGAACATGTATTTGAAGAAGAACAGCAAGTTGTCGTATTCTCCATCATACTTCCAATGAATGAATGTTGTGTGGACATCGACCAAAAAGTAGTAAATAGCTTCAATGGTGGATAAGTAAGTTCTGGGTTTGCCTCGTTGAAACCTCCAAAAACATGATTCCCGTTCGGTTAGTTCTAATTTCAGTATACCTGAAGGAAAAACAAACAAACATGAATGACTAAAAAGTCTACATTTCTACGTGAATATGGTACATACAAACATGACATCCTTACACGATAATGTGGAGTAACTGTTGACCTTTGCCAAGAATTTCTTATTATGCGAATTCTGCCCATTGACAATGATGCCAACATCGTGTTAACGCAAACCACTGTCGTGTTGTGTAGTTATAATTTACAAATGTATAATTTCATTAAACAGCTTTGGGGAACATTCGTTCACATGGGGTTCATTATAATTATACAGCCGCCACATTAAACTAAGCCGCAGCTATGTATGCTCTATATCTTGAAGCCTGTGGATTGGTCCCATAAGGGCCATTAGGAAATAGGGGTACCCATGACACAAATAAGAGGGTCGTCCACATACTGTATAAAATAATAATCAGATATCATTACCATAAGGTGAGACCCACCTTGATTCAAACGAATTTATGAGTGAGACCGGTTGAAATTAAACACGTCTATTACAGAAAAATGTATGAAAGAGATGTAAAAGTACAACCAGTCGTCGACTTACGACCAATGCGACATGACAATTCGAATGTACGACCATTTTGGAGTTTCTGGTTGTTAATACCATAAAATGATAAACATCAATGAGGCATTTATAAGAAACTTAAGATGTGTAAAATCCGCACCTTTTTGGACAATAGCATGCATACTGTAAGAATTGTACTTCTATATAAACATTAAAATTGATTCGCCAAACCAGTTTTTAAATATTTAAAGAATTTGTATGCAAACATCATGTTTCCCTTTGTTGATTTAAAAATGCCGCATCATTCCAAATCACAAATTCCTCTAAAAAATACCTTAAAATTCTAATGAATAACCATTAATCCAATTTGCTATTAAGTCGAAACATTTGCGAAATGTGCAAATAAATAAAATCAAAACTAATACTAGAATTTATATAGAGTTAACGCGCTAAAACAAGAATTCAAAGTACAAATGTTTTCATTCCAGAGTTGCGCCTTATTGCGTTTTGTTAATTTATTTCATGAAAGGCTTCATAGACAACTAGCATATATAACAGCTAATGCAATTATGGCTTTCATCGTGTGTTAAATGAACACCGATATTATAATCACATTTGTTTTCAAATAGCGAGTTAATGCACGTTTGCTTTCACTGTTATCCTTGGTCCGGAATCCAAGAAAGAATGTATACCATTTAATTACAAATAAATGGTATTTTGTATACGACGAAAGCTATAGATTTACAAATATAGCCCAAAATAAAATTTGCATGAACATCAACAAAAGCCTGGTGACTTAGCGCTAGTGCATTAGCAGATAGGAAATCAAGTGTACATCCATGTAACATAAAACTTAATGCGACCAAGAGTTTGTTAAATGGATAAAGCCCAAGGCAATGATATTAAAAAGACATGAAACTACTAAATACAAAATTCAAAACACTTCTAAAAACATGCCCATCAAGACAAAGTTCTTTCTGAATTCTCTTGTAACCACTTAGTAAGTTACTAGAGGTAAAAACAAATTATTTATACTTTAATTTGCTTACGGTGGCTTCTGGTTTAAAACGGATGCATATTGTTTTAAATAATTGAAATGTGTTTCAATTCGATGAGCAAACCACTTTCCTTCAAATGTGCAAATTCTGCGTTAATCTGAATAGTTGATTAAAAGAGTTATTGCACCACGTGGAAAGTAATATATACTAGGGCAACTGAAAACAGATACATGTTCATGCGTAATCAAGAGGTTCACGAGGAGACCTTTAGTGTACAACCAGTATACTTCCTGTTCTTGATAAGTAAAGCAGTGGGATTTCGCCAAGAGATTGATTGAGGAGCATTGGCGACAGAAGAGAACCGTCCAATTTGTAAATAAAATTATCTCCCGTGTAATGGACGAAAGAATGAGTAAACAACGGAATATAGCATCAAGAGGAAAGATGATCTCAGCGCTTTTTGTTGTAATAATGTGATGTTATGTAATCGTCCCTTTCCTTGCAGAGAAACAATAGAAGCTTCTCATCGCGGGCTTCCCATTTATCAAAAAAAGCTGGGGATTCGCCAATATTGGGAAACTGTGGCGCACATACAGTGGATTTATGCAATTTGTCAGCTGTATTCATGCTGTCTAGTTTACATTTGTATACAAATTAATCTAAACATTATACTGCAAAAAGACATTTTGAAAACAAACACTTTTCATAGCATATTTCAAGGATTTCGTGGCTTATTTCAGTAATTTCCAAGCACCCCTCATTCGACCAATTTCACAATATTTTTACAAAGAGCTGGACACATTTTCTACATAGTTTGATGCCAGTTATGGATGCAAAATTAGATTAAACACAAAGCAAGCAAATTGTATAAGTTATTAAAACCACAACGATAATGAAACATCTTTATGCCTGTGTACTCCAATTGCTAAATCTGGTATACTACTGTAGGAATGCAATCATAAATATAAATTAAGATTTTCAGCTTGATTTTCTTAAAAGCAAAAAATCAAACCATCCCTAGATAATTTGCAATCGCATTTTGTAAGTAATGGTTTTCCTTATTCAAGGTTAATCAATGGCACATGAAGATGAGCATATACACTAACCTAGGAACTTGTATATCGTCCTTGCAAACATAAATTTGAGTTTTGACAAAGTTATGCGGAAAATATCCACGCACCAAGAAACAAAAATATTCCCTTTTTGACGGCAGACGTGATACCAGAGCTGAATTGTCAGTAATCCAAAGTATACGTGCGCATGAATACATTCAAAGGGCAGAGTATGCTACCGGGTCTGCATTCCCAGATGGATTGCAAAAGTCTGATTTCTTCTTACAAGAATTCCAGTAAGACCCATAAGTCTACATTCCGTGTGCGTGTAAGTTGACTGCATTAATTTCTCCAGTGAATTTATGTTGTGTATGCACGTGAAATGTGTGTTCATTCTAGTGATATCCAAGCAAAAGTAAACCACTGGCTCAAAAAAACAGCCAAACACTGACATCTTATATCATATAGATCGCTCAGTTGGAAAATGAAATTGGACGTCAAGGTTAGATACGAAGATTGCTGCACTATAAAAAACTTTATTCAAGAAACTAAAATGATTAATTGCTGTAAAAGTAATAATATACCTCTGATATATTGACAACAGCAACCAGAATGTAAAAAGAAGTAAAAACAATCTTTTATAACAAGTTCTGGGCCTTATACTTGCCAAGGGGCACATGCTTACAGGCAGAGTGTCTTACACAGGCTTACAGTCACAATATAGTTAACAGCAATCCTTGAAATGAGTAGTACTCGGATTCTTTATGGCTTTAAAATAAAGAAGCCCCTTATTATTTTAAAATCCTATTGAATTTAACAACAACAGACCATAGCTACTTTAACCAGCAAAATGAACATCCTAAGGTTCGTGATTGAACATCATACTGACATCTGTAGAAAGTATGATGAATGGCACTACTATAGACACAATTTATTAAAGTTCAGGTTAAAATAATCTCCAATTTACAGAGAAGAAACAGCTTCAATATCCCATTTAGCTTGGAGCAACGGCCCTTTACGTATATAACAAGGACAAGTTTGTGGAATCGAAAATACAAAAAAAAAGTCTTGCAGACCTTCTATGTCAAGAAGTCAATATCCTAAATCCAACTTAACCAGAGAAAAATTCCTTTCAAAGTCCAATTCAAAGATTCACAGGAAACCAAACAAGACATTATTTAAGACTCAGACAGTGGAGCAGTTATGTCACACATGACAAATAGCATATAAAAAGGAATCAATTGCAGTTTATATCCAAGAATCCAACCGCAATCGTTCCAACAAACAAATAAAAGAACGTAGACATTCCGAGGGAGTCGTCTTCATTGAAAACAAAAGTAAATAAGAAAAAAAAAGGGGAAAAAAATCTTGGGCAATATCTAGCGTCCAGCACAATTCTCGAAAGTGGTATTCACTCCAAGGCAAAAAGCGAAACGCTGTAGCACTTTAGTATCCGTTCGCATTCACCAATTTATTGTCGTTCGCAACAATCTGCAATTGGCTCTTGAGAAAAAAAAGCAAGAAATGCATAGGGAGAAAAAAAAGACAAACACGGACCAAAGTGCGCGTAAAGAAAAACAATGAAAAATGATGGAAATGCCAATAAAAGTGCGCATGCATAGCAAACTAATCCACACCGTTTCGATTGCAATGCGAAATTTATATTTTCCAATAGGAAATCTACGACACGCACACAAACGGATTTTTTTCGTAATAGTGATACTTTAGAATGGCTCACTTTTTTGAAACTAGAAAACTACCGTTTGTGATTGCTTGCCATGTAGACATGAATAAATCCAATTCATATATTTCTTTTATAAGAAAATAGAAAAAAAGGAAAAGAGGCTTGCCGTTTTTTTTTGTCAATACCAACTAAAACGAATCTTAGGATAGTTCGGATGCTGCACCGATTGCAGTGCTTTACTAGAGCTATGGGCCCTTAAGGCAAAATTTTATCCAATAAAGATTCAATCTTTATGCAATAGCGCAAGTATGATTGCCGGCAATAAAAATTGGAAGCAGCTGAGCGAAACATGCTGTCTAATCTTAAGCAAATCCTTAGCTCAAGCGTTCTCTAGATGGGAGAACACGGATCAGGGTCTATGCCAGCTTTACTATCACTTACTTGCATAACAATCTGAGACTAAGGGCCTTCATTTACTTCGCTTTGAAGGACGTAGAAAGTGACCATAAAAATTCTGTTCCTACACCTCCATTACAGTGCATCATTCAGTATACAAGTAAAGCAAGAACTTAAAAACGTTATAGTGACTAAAGCCAGTGTGCAACGATATTATTAGATTAAAATTGGATCAGGTGCTTATGACATACTTAACCTGTCCCCTTTGGAACCTTTTGCGGTTAATACAAAATTTACTGAATACCGAAATTACCAAAAGAGTATTCCAATTTAATCTCCCTTTTCTTTATTTTAGATTTAGGTAATGGTGTAAAAAGGTGTTGACACCCGGTTCAATTTTAGTAGTGACCTTTGTGGCTACGGCTAAAAAAGGTTGGACAACCCTTTGGCTACAGCGTATCTCAACTTGAAAACAAAAAATTGAGTATTGAAGAGCAAAAAAAAAATCCTTAGACGCTTAGATGGGTTAGAAGAATGTAAACTTGCCATAGATTGAGTCACTGGTGAAAATGTGCATTATAGCATAAAAAACCAGATACACGGTCAAGGGCAATTCTGACGTTTGTTTGTGAGTCACGGAGTAAGGGCGTCCATCTGGAGTCGAGGGCTGTTATGTTTTCAAGTACATATACATAGGCACGAACAATGCAAAACCAAAAGCTTGCAATTTGCCCCTGAAGTCGTTATAAAGCCCGTACCATGTACTTTAGCAATAAGAAGCACAAGCAGAGCTTATTCTAGCAAACCAAGTCTACCGAAACCGGAAGTTGAGGCGAACAATTTTGGAAGAGAGCAACGCCAAATACAAGCTAATCAATAATTCCCAACCATTCAAAAATAAGGTAATTACGTCAAGTGTTAGGTATTGACAGAAATCAAATTATGTCACATTCACTTATTTTGTAACACGCGATAATATTACGTAATAATTGGATGCCTTCATTCAAAACCCTTCATATATTATTAACGTAATTCCTTAAATCCATTGCAAATGCTTACAAAATTTATCAATGTATACTGAGCAAAACTTTCAACATATCACAGGTGAGATGATTTGTTTATAAAATTTCTAGATGACATTTTTGTTACACGCCATACTTGCACCGCTGGCTTAATTGTCATTTTAGTTACATTATTGGCAAAGTTGTTATTAAATTACTTGCTGTAAAATTCGTGAAATACGGACACAGATCGTACTTATTAACTTCAATTTGCAATAATGAATTATCACGATGACTGAGATTAAAGACTTCATTCAGAACGTACATAAAGCCTATGCTTTACTCATTAAATGGTACATGTGATCAAGTGTTATAATATTTACATTTTTTACAAAAACACCATGAATGTACATGAATGTTTAATTCCAACATTCATAATACAACTTTCTAAGAGCATGATGTTGACAAAATCAATACAGACACCGTATTTCATCGAGATGGCTCTCTAAAATAAGATTGTGCGTGTACGAGTTTATTAAATTTAGCTCATGCCTGTGGGCCTTAAGCAAATAATTTCAATTTGTCAAAGTTTGGCACAAGATGAGATGTACATTTACAGCTCTAAACTGTAGCTAGCATAAAGAGGTCGATGCCTACACGATGAAAATTTTAATATAACAGTTTGAAAGGTATGTTCAATAAGTATGTCATGTTGTCAGCTAGGACACGTCGATAAACTGCTCAACACTTTAAGGTAAATTTCGCGCTATATTTCCATAAATATGTATGGAAATATGACATACGACTATCCAACCATGATGTTAATATGGTGGTCCTCAACATAATAACATCATTATTTGGTCGTGAAAATGCACAAGGTCGTGTATATTTTCAAAATACAAGTAAAAACGTGACTTCACCCAAAACATGCATGATAGCATTCATAATTGGTCCACAAGTTTCAGAAATCAAAGCATTTCAACATGGAAAATTAAAGTTTTCCTTTGCCATTATAATGCGTGCTTGCACTACAAATAAACATGGCTGTAAGCTGAATGTTCCCAATTTCAAGTTTTTGATTTGTCAAGTTATTATGCATTAAATTTGGATGTTATGCAATAGTTTTCATTTTGCCGTTTGTCGCAGGCGCAGGCTTGAATTGGAGCACATGTAATCTCATCAAATACACAAAAAGTCAATGCAGTAAATTATACAGTTAGCATAAAAAATCTTATTCAATCCTAAATTGAATGTCAAGCTTTAGGCATCAACTGTTAAATTGAATCCCAGCCAATTTGAAATTATGTTCAGGAAGTTGTACTTTTGGCCTTTTCGTGCACAAAATAAGAACTGCATTAAATTGTTTTTTTGTTTGTTTGATCACTCAAAGCTTACAAATGTATAAAAGGAATACTAGACTACCAGTGAATATGGTATAAATCTTTTGAACAACTTGCCCATTTTGTTCGCTGGTAGTAATTCTAATGTCTGGTTCCAGTTACCATGGCATCTTTTATTCTATTGAATTGCAAGATAAATTAAAAAAAGATGTGAAGAAAAAGAGTTGGAACACAACGTATTAAAATTTGTATTTGATATTTATCTCAGTTGTATATTTCTCATAAAGTGCGTTATGGCACACAGTGGCATAGCAAAGATATTTGGCGCCCAGGACAAAACACCCAAATTTGCGCCACTAATTCGCAGGTCTACTGCGCAGTATAAAATTATAACGTTTACTTAATTCTGTATTTACACGGTGAATTCAACATAGCGTGTATTACTGCATCAATTATGTACATTTTAGTAAAGTATTTCTGTTGAATTTTCTACGACATTGCAGATAGATTGAAATTTCTAGAAAATGAGTTTTCTCTACATCTTACAATTATCACTAAGTTGATGAACAATCTTGCAAAATAGCATGCGGCTGAATTCACCCCAATTAAAAAAGATTTTCTGTCAAAAAAAAAACTAACTTAAAATACATAGAATGTTAAATTTTCTCCTTTCCTTAAGTATTAAGAGTCTCATAAGAGTTTACGTGTTAGTAGATAATTTGAATAGTATTTATGAAATTAGTACCATGAAAGCGCATGGGAAATGCATGAAAACGGAAATGTTAGCTAATCTCCCTTAACAGCTGCAGCATGAAACGTTTGCATAATAAGAATGGTTAATGAGATTCACCTCTACTGTCCTGAAAATTGAATTCCAGTCACTCGGTAAATGTGTATGTAAAAAAAACCACCATCCAATGAATGGCTTGAAAACACAGTATGGACACGAAACCATTGGACATTATATTCATTAATATAAATTTAAATGTCTCCATTATTGGATTTCTATAAATTAGCATAGAAACAGACAAAAGAAATCTGTATATAAAACTCAAGATATTTTAATTTCGTACACTGAATAGAACCTTGGTGGTAACTTCACCAAAAGTGCTAGTATGTTTTCAGCAACTACCATGAGGGTTTTGTGAAGGTATGATTTTGTGCATGTCTAGTATAAGCATGTCTAGTATACTGTATGCGCACACGACTTAAGTGATTTTGTTTGTTATTCCGGTCACGTCTTATAGGATGCCCAGGTTTGTGTCACATGGCAAACATAATAAGCGATATAACAAGAAATCAACAAAACGTGCTACGGATGAAAATGTTGACAAGCAGAATTTCATTCAGCGTTTGACTCAAAGGAAAAGAGACTCAATAGCCATAGTATAACTGTCAAAGTCATGTGCGTCTCAATTGTAAATTTCATTCGAGTCTCATAAAGCATGAGAATGGTTCACATAAAAAAATGCATACTATTAGGCAAAAACGTTTTATAGCATATTCGAAGAAATCCAAAATGTCCATATGTAAGTGCGCAATTTTGTGCTAAGAAAACTGTTTGGGAAAAATGAGTTACTGTGTATATTCTATTCAGAATTGGAAATAGGTGTACATAACACACGCATTATCAAATATATTTTTATGTTTGCACGTGTTCTACTTCAAGTTTAATATCGAAAAACAATTTCAAGAGTTAGAAACAAAACGATGACAAAAAAAAAGTTAACCTTAGTCGAAATAATCAAATAATGCAAAATGAAAAGGATTCAATTGTGCTGTGATAGTATCACAGCTTAAAATAACCTTTATTTTCGCATCAGTTATCGCATATGTTATTGCCAATGAATTGTACCTTCACCTAATGTATAGTCAGTCTATAAAAGTGATGACATCTGTATCATAGGCAAAAGCCCTTAGAGGATATGGTATAATCATTCGATTCTTTATTGAGAAACATGTGCAGTAGATGCCTAAGGCACCCACGAGTGCAAATATTGGATAAAATGAATGATGAAAGTGACAGAGTATGGCAACTAATGTCATAAAGTCATACTTAAAGGGATATCTACCAAGCCCTATATCCCCCATGTTACATTTTATTCAAACATCCACAAATGTGCCCTATGATCAACGATTTTATTTTATCTTGCTGATATTTTTTTTTTATAAAAAAGGGCAAGGACATCTTTTAAATTGTTTTCCAATAAGGGTCTAGTTCATTGCCTTGCCTCGAGGTGGCATGTCATGTATCAAGAAGGCAATAAATACACTTGCCGAAATATATTACAAAAAAAAACGACAGACTGCATATTTAAAAAAAAATAGAAGGTACCGTTGAGGGCACCATTGCAAAATTCATAACGTTTTGTAAACGCACATGGAATTTAATTAACTTCTAGTGGGAAAGTATAATATATAAAACAGATGCATCCCACTTCTGGAGTAATAAGATTTCCAATAATATATTATCTCTTGAAATTGTTGGATTCAATGAGTTTTTTGCGTCAATATGTTTGGTTCCAAGATAAGTCGAATTATTAGTTTTATAGCTTTATTGTGTTGTTTTGACGCCAGTGCCCTAAACTCGATTGCCAATGCTCTCACTTCTACTATGATAGCTTACAATGTGAAGACAAGGACTATAATTTGTTCATTTGTTTCATAGGACGAAACTATAAAAAATGATGCTCCAAATTCACCGTGCATAAATTTGCATTGATTTCCATACAACTAGAAAAAAAAATAATTGAAAGATGTTTGCTAGAAACTTTTATAGTTACCATAATATAAATATGCTCAATTTTTCGTAAACCTTTATCGTGGGGGAAGAGATTTTTTCGAAACCTAAGAATAAATCTTACTGACCACCACGTGCAACAAACAACCTCAAGAGAGAAAACTGTCCCAGTTCTATTTTCACCACAACATTTCGAGGTCTAGGTTCTAGTATAATAATTTCTCATAAAATAAATGCTTCGCAAAATATTCATAAATATTCTCCCTAAAGAGACAACAAAGATTCTTCGCAAGACTGGCTTGTCAACTAGAATCACAGAGAGAAGTTTCAAAAAAAATCATCATAAACTAACAACAAAAAATGCATTATAAATCTTGCTTTCAAGGCCATTACATATTCGTTTTATAATACATATGAAAATATTCAAATAAACCTTGCAAGCAAAGCGAATTTGAATGCAATACGTTCTGAATTTTGTTACATTTGTGAAAGCTGACAAGCGATGACATCACGTCAAGTACAGGGAGTAGACAAAATAACGTCAACGCTTACATTAGTCTTAAAAATAGTCTTAAAATTAAGATTTTACCAACAACGATTTTATGAAAAAATTGAATACGTATCAAGGCTTACGTGCAATAAATAGCAAGTAAAACCAGTCGTAAAAAATAAGTATTGGAAAATATAAAATCCACCTACAAGTTTGTAACTGACCTAAAAGTTTCATTCTTGTCCTAAATTGCTTTAGCGGCAGGATTATTGACTAGAAAAGCTATGGGATATGGCAAGATCATGCCCTCAGCGGCTTCTGGATAAGCATGCACAGACTGTATGAATAGCATCATTTCAACAACATGGGAGTTGGTTGCTGTAGCCATGGATTACAATGCGAAATCTGTCAAAAGCATGCCAAGAACTGATCTACTCTTCCTTCCGGTAAGTAAGGTCCTTCCATGCAGACACCCCGTGGCACATTTATATATAAAGTAATCCTAGCGGAGTGAAGCTCTGAAATATTGTGTTGTTGGGAATCTCAAAACTTTCATCAAAATGGAGTAATTGAATTTTTCGGAAATGTGTTGGCAATTTTTAAAGTTGTAGATAGTCAACCAATTGAATTCTCCTTGCAAGCCACAACATGTTCGGAATTCGAATATATAACTCCATTTCTTGCCACTAAACAACTCTACGAATGGACCAAATTCTAGCTCTTACAAATCGGAATTAACTTAAATCACGGTCTATAGACCATTATGGTCAGTTATCATTTCAAGTCTTCGTTCTATGTACATGGGCATTGAAAGAAAATGGCCTAGTGAGCTTCTAAGGCTAGACCCATACATGGAGAACACCTTGATATTTTATGAGGGCTTTTGGTATTAGGTATGATATCGATCTCTATACAGTTATTAAGATTAATATAAAGTTAAATCAGATCAAGCTCAAGCTCAAGCTCACGGACGGTGCTAAAAAAATAATACCAGAATTTTATTGTGACTAAAAATAATAATGCGGTCTTGAATAGCTCCCAGAGATGGTACTGCACAATCATATACACCCTGTGCACTGACGCCCGCATCCCGCATAACATCAGTGCATTGAGGGGATGTTTATCTTAAGGGGGTTTTCCCCTGATGATGGCCTTTCCCGCAAAACACCAGTGCATTGAGGAGAAGCTTATCATAAGGCACTTATGTCTGCCATGTGTAGTTTTTCTCACATTTATATTAAAAATATCATGTTTGGGAAAACACATAAGCTACGTAGGCGGTGAACGTAGTATGGAAGATTAAAGTGCTCCAATTTTAGACAAACTCGGCTTAAATAACAGCCACTGAGCCACATGTAGGGTTTGCACCCACGATAGCTGAACAGGGGTTCTACATGCATCCATGAACTTTGTATTATACAGATTATTGTATCATGTAGTCAGTGGCACCCTTAAAATAAGTTTAGTAACAGAATATTACGAATCAATATGTAGAAAGATGCCACCAGTTTTTTTTCTCCATTGTTACAGAAATAGATTACCCAATACAAGTCAACAGTTATTGAATGAATTCGCAATTATAAAACACAAAAACGTCATTTTTTTAAGGAACGAGGGTCTCTCAAACAACGCAGTTTTATTATATTAATTTGCTAGCAAAATGAATACCTTAATGAACAGTTTGTTCAAAGATCCATTAATCATATCTTAATGATTTCCACGGCGAGGTTTATGTTCGCACCCACAAAATCAATATTGCACGAGCAATATTTTGGCTTCAGAAAAACATATCTAGGTGACGATAACGTAAGCTTATTAATCAATGGTCAGTCAGTGTTGACCAGAAAATCGGGGGAAAAAACGTTGAACATGCGATATTGCTATAAATGAGCTAAAATTAATTAAGCATAAAAACACCTTTGGCCGTAATTCAAAGTAGTAAATTTTACGCACAGCCATGAAATCCAACACAATACCATTACGGGCAACTAGCATTTATTTATAAGTAATGACGTCTAATTCCCTATACATGTATATTGCAAGGTCGTTAATAAGCGCAAACATGAGACCTAAATATTGATATCGTTCTGTCGTCTATGCCATAAAACATGGAGGAGAGTATTTCTAGATACGTTTATACGTAGGCGATAAGAAATGACTACCAGTTTTAGTACTGCGCCAATAAAGTTTTGGTATAACATTTGACTTTGCTCGGAATTTTATATATTTACTCAACCCCATCTATTCCATCACTGCGAGAAAGAAGAACACGTACAGAGACGCTGCAAGCCCCACGTGACATGCTACCTGATAAAACTGGATGGAAACCAAATGGTAAATCACAGAAGTATTTGATACGAGCCCTTTTAATATGTGAGGTATTTGGAATTTTCCCATGAATCTACAACCATAACTTCATCATCATCACAAACCATGGGATCAACGCCCAATGGATTGTTGTCTGCAAACTTTATGGAAAAAATTGAATGTAAATTAATATCTAGAATATTGATGGCTAAGCAGTCACAAGAACTGATTTCAAGTCGATTGCATTTGTTCTAAATATAACCAACGTGCAATCGCAAAGTGGTTGCAATTGCAATGAGTTCACAATTGAAAGCACAGGTTTTAGTATTTGTAATGTGAAACTGCTATTTGAATTTCTTGTCAGAATGATGTGGTCCTTAGACAGACTATTTTTAGTCTCTATAATCCAAAACATGTTTCAACCGCCGAGTTCAACATTTTTCCATGTACTTCCATTACCTTTCTGTCAATGTCCATCATCACGTAGACCAATGAACTTCACAACTAATATGGTCGGCACACACAAACTGTAGGCGAAATCTAATTTTTTGCCAATTAACTGCAATTAAGCAGCAGCACTGTAAAAATAGACTAAAACTGATTTCCTATCATATCAATTTGCAACTTTGCACGCAATGAATAATCTTGGAACACATTAACTAGAAAATATCAGTTGATGGTTGATTATCAATTCTCCAGTTTGGGATACTTACGTACTACTTTAACAACTAACATTCATATCATAACTATTTCATAAACTCAAGTATGACTCTAATCTACGCATTACTGGTAACCTCTCTCGAAAAAATAATATCTGCATTCCTTACTCTGAATACCTGCAATAACTCTTGGCTCCAATCGTGATCTTATTGATTTCCAGACACGATAAATACTTCATGATAGTACTGCACATCAAGAGTCGAATTTCGCATGGCTGCATGATATGGCTTTTAGTATTAATGTAAATGTACGTGAAACACCTTCAAGCCAAATATTGCTTTGACATTCTTTAAGTTTGTTTGTTTGTTTGTTTGTTGATTTTTAACGTTGGCCTATTTCTGCAACACGAGGGCTAAACACCAACG
>JAQGBW010002023.1:0-21855 GCA_034698625.1 Julus scanicus
CTAATTAAAAGAATGTATCGAGTCGGTAGGACGAAGGTCAAATTATAAATGCGCCAATTTGGCAGTAAGGTCTCACACTATACATTCAGCATAATTGAAATTGCAGTTAATGGCAATTATCCTAAATAGATTGAAAAGAAAAGTTAATCGTAGTGAAACGGCCACAATTCCTCTATTTACATGGAAAACATGTAACCTTTTCATCTATACGAAACGTGTGCAGCATTTGTAAACATGCTTCTTATCTTTTTTTTTAAAATTTCTGAACTCCCGTCTTCTGTAAAATCCGAGTTAAAGTATTAATTACACATCAATAATTTTGAAACAATTTCTTTGGCCTTGTCTTTGCTATGGCTCTGGTTTTTTAAAACTTGTTTATGCTCATCTTATTAGATAGAACTTAAAAGTTCAGAAGAGTTCAGACGAGATTATTTATGGATTTATTTCTCCAATCTATATAGTCTGTATTATAGAATAAAGTATAGGCTGTTTTGTACGAGGGCGAGATGAATTGAACACTAATGAAAATTTCCTTCACTTTTTACCATTTCGTCGCCTGCATTATAGTAGCTACCGTGCTCAATGAGGTCTATGAGGGAGTCGTCCTTTATGAAAGTTGTATGTAAATATGCCCATCGGCTATGTTTCTTCGTATCACCATATTTTATCAGCGACCATAAGGGACGAAAATGTTCACTTGTATAGGTATATCTGCAAGCTGCATGAAAGGTTTCTTCGCGATCTCATCTGAATAGAATGTATTTCCGAATCAGTAATGGAGTAGCTTCCCTTCCAGGATCTGATTGTATGGTTTTATTACAAAGCAAAAAGAAATTGACACTGGGTTATGTACTAAATCTTAATAACAATTAACAAATAGATTCAAAAACACTATAAGCTAAAGTTATACCGAGAGTCCTATATTTTTAAACCATGTATTTTCTCCAAAGCATTTTATTGATGAAGATGTATTGATGAAGATCTCTATATTCCTATTTCATGCTCCTTTTATTAATTTCTTTAGTTGGTATTATTTATATTTCTTCGAAGCTGTAAACTTGCAGAAATTCATAAATACTTCTTTTTTAATGCAAGCTAAACGTTTTCTGCAATGTTATTGGGATTTCCATTTTGTTTGTGTTTATTTTAAGTAAGCGAATAATTCTTCTATCGTCTACAGGTAGCCATAAATAAATTCATGATGGTTGAATTTATTTTAATATACTACCTCATACTGATATGTTTTGATTTAAATATACCCTTCCTTAAATAGATTTTTGCTTGTTTTGTTCCAGGCACGTTTTCTCAAGAGCTAAAATTGCATATTATTGTAAAAAAAATTTAAATTATGTCATCAGCAGGTGCCATCTGTACACGCAAACGATATAGCACATACACTGTTCAAACCAATACACGTTGATACTATAAAGTACATATACCAAAGCACATGCAATGCGCATTAAAATAATATTAAACATTTTAAACACAATTACGTTTACAAAGTTTATAAGCTACTTATAGTATATGTTAAATGATGGTAAATGTTTAAAAAATGCTTTTCAACAAGACTAATTTCATTGTTTTATTGTATAGTGTGTGGTCTTCCAACCTTCTTAGAAACTACGACTTGTCATAAACGTCTTTACAATCTAGTGGTTAACCTAAATGACATTTATGTTGCTTCAGTTTTCGTATAGAGGTATTAAAATTAGTCCTTTAAGCACCGACTGCTGAAGCAGTCGGTGTCATTGGTATACATACAGCATATAAGCACATATAAACCCATATATACTTTCTATAGACGTGGAGCGAATTTCAACTCTATTATAAGGCTATGTGCGACTTATCTTATTTAAGGTTTTCCGGTGGGGTTGTAGCAAAGAGCCCTGGAAATGTCGATAAAATGTATTAGTACAGAGCGCAGGGACAAACATCGGTTTTGTAAAGCCGACAGTCTTCATCCTATAAGATTTTCATCCAAACACCGATGACATTAACTATGTTGTTGTTGCATACATGTTGCATCCCGTGTTTAAATGAGTTGTGGTTTAGTTAAAATACCGCGTATGTACTTGTAAAGACTTTTTAACATTATTTTAATGCACTCAGCGTGTGGTTAAATTTTTATATGCCAAGTGTTAAGCTCTTCCATTTTATGATCTTGAAATGACTTATGGTGTATTTATAATCATAAAAGTAAACCTTTGACTTGGTCGTTGCGAGTGTTATCATCTTGAGTATAATTATACTATGGCGCAATCTAAGCAGATTATAAACCAAGAAGATTGACACAAATTTTGCTATTAAAACCATAATCATCATCATCATCATCATCATCATCATCATCATCATCATCATCATCACAGAACATGCCTTGAAATGGTTTTAGATACATTTATTATTCTATAACATTAAAATACATACATATATATTTAGGGATGGCTGCTTCTGACATTTCTACTGCTTTTTGATTACCGAAATAGTGTTTATTCCTATTGAATATTTCCCTGAACGGTTTACAGTTATTGGCATAAGTAAAACGTTCTTTATTTCTTTATAATATACAGGTAGAATCTTTGTGATACATACGCAGATATTTTTTGACTTCATGCTCCATGTTGAAATGTGAGATGGTCTGGAAGACAGCATTTCTGCGGCATCATATCTAAATGAGATTCTCACAGTAGCATGCATTTCTTACACGGTTTATGCGAGTTTATGACTTGAAAACTCTTGGTAAAAATGGGACATTTATTAAAGGTTAAGTGCTGTGAACACCAGCCAATTTTGGTTTTTGCACCAGAAGAAGGTCGCTCTAAAGCCTGCTACACACTGCTGCATTTGCGTGCGTCGCGTTGCGTTGCGCAAACGCAGGGAAACGTCGTGCAATGCAACGTGACGTCACTGCGATGCTGAAGCATACACGTTTCGGGTCCGTCGCGTCAGATGCGTTTGTGCGCGTTTTTCCAGCGTGAACGCACACGCAGCGCCACGCAACACACACAAACGGCAACAAACGCATCAGTGTGTAGCAGGCTTTACGCAACTGGTTTGCATCTTAACACTATCTCATGCTGCAGAAACTCCACTTTATGGTTAATGCAAACTCAACCAATCGTTACATAGTTACCCCTACTTGGTACACTTTATATAGCCTCATTCACTAAAGAGCTTCATTAGTTATGATAAAAATGCAATTTCCTGCACGAGTTTGTTGAAAATTCGCGATTCATAAACTTGGCTTTTTTAGACTTATTGACTATTTACTCAAATGAGAATATTATTTTTCAGAGAAAATCGTTATTGTTTGTGTAATGGTAAGATGTTTATGCCAGCTGAGGTATATTGCGAAAGAAAGGAATGTAAATATATGAAAAAGGAAATTTGGGAAAAACATTAAAAAAATCTCTCATCTTTTCGATCATATCTTAAAAATCCATATATGAATGTGAGATATAAGAGATGGGTTTTTCATCTTTTTTCATCTTTTCTTGTATCAGAAAAATGCATTAGGCATTTTTTGTTATAAAGTAGATGATTTTTCAATAAGAATAAGATGAGTTAGAATATCTGAATTTTTATTTCTGCATAACAAAGTATTCTTTCTTATTTTGGTCAGAGAGCATATGTCTTGCAAACAAAAACTTTCGCTAGTTTGGATCCTAATACAAATTTAAGTCGCCAATGAACGCGTTTGTTTTCTTTGTACATTCGCAGTGTTTTGATAACCTTATTGTAGAAAAAAAAACTTTCTGCTTTTTGCCAAACATAATAATGCCGAAATAATTGACATACACGTAAATCTTTTGAGGTTAGTATGTCACATTACGAGGGGATTAATTCTATCTTATCATTGGACAAACGTTTCAAATAAACTAATTCTACATGGAGAACATTCCAGCTTTGATCTAAGCGTCACTGTATCCATATAAGGGACTTTGAAGTTCGTATCGGTAAATGGTGTATTTTAATCAAGATCATGACGCTGCATTTATAATATTAATAATTAAATTTACTCCCAGAACTCTTATAAAAATGTTGTTGCACAGAAGAATACCCGTCTGCCACAGCCCTTGCAGTGACGTTGCTAAAACATCCTATAGATGAATTTATTGAATATGCGTTCTTCATTCCTTATCTCTACTACACGAAAAGCATTCACTAGTCAGTCCTATTTATAATTACATAATAGCATCGAATCGGAATGTAAACCCACGCTATGTGCGTGGGACCTAAAACTTAATGTCGACATTTTATGTCGCAAAATTATCATCCTGAAAGTTTTCCATGTATTTCATGCAAGCTCGGTATGAAAAGCGCATATAAAAATTGAACCGATGCAATGTATGTATTGATGTGCCCCATTGGGGCGTTTCTTTGTCGGGTGTATTTAACGACAACTTAGGGCGAGCCTATTAAAATTGCTAGCCTCGTAATTGTATGCCTCATAAAAATCTTTCTTAAAAATGATCATCTTAAATTTCCGATTTTGAACGAAAAAGTTGAGAAAGTAATGCGCTTAGTTTATCTGATAACAAGTTTGTATTTCTTTGTAAATGATGCTTGTACGTATAACACATATAAAAAATATTGCGTGCTGCCCCTTGCAAACTGTACGTACAAGTGAGCCGTAATGTACAATCGCCGTACAGGGGCAGCACTTTCAGTGCTTGTTGAGCATCCTCAACATTGATGCGATTAACACCACCTGGTTGAGTAAACGTCTTCAATACGGCTTCTTTAAAATGTGCGGAAATGGTATATTATGAGAGTTCTATTCTATCAACTTGATACACCCAAAAAATTGTATCACCCTACATGCATTGTATAAAAAATATAATTTAACGTTGTTTACGGACGTTATTGCATATACTGTATCAGATGATTACTTATAATATAGATTACTGTTGACACTAGCTGATCAGTGTTAAAAGCATATTTTGTTTGCTCCCATAATTGATATCAATGATATGTTCTAAGTGAAGCGAGAAAAAACTCATTGCTACGTGCGATTGCTACTCGTCTGAAGGTTCACGAATCCTGAATGTGAAATAGTTCAGTTACTAATTTATAGGAGCGGTTGTTATCATATCTAGAGAGCCTCATGACTATATATTGACGTGCTTTGCAGTGCTTGTATTAAATTAGATTCCATTTTTAGAAACAGTTTTAAATGCACTCACAAATGATAACAAGATGAAAACGAAAAACCTTGTAATGTTTAATCTTCTACTGTAAAAGGTTCTTTATTAATTCAATGTAAATGGGTTTTATGAGACAAATTCAGTTTACTTTGCGTTTGTTATTTACTGTCTACGGAATTTGAATAATATATTATCCAAGAGCCATATGGCATGTTTCATTTATAGAATATTTATACAAAACGAATGATTTTTTAAGCTTTTCCGAATGCCTAATGTTTCTTTTGTCTTATTTGCTTTGCCACGAAATTGGTTTTTGAGGGACATGATAACTTTTTATAAATTTAGTAAATACTCAAATATTTGACATTATCTGGAAGCGTGGTTATTTACTTAATTGAATAAAAGTTAATATACTGTATGGTATACGAGTATTTCGTTATGTAATGATTTAATTTGTTCCAGGTTTAGTAAATGAGGCCTCGTATTACATTTAGACGTATGGTCTCATAGTTATGCTCCCAGGTTTCTGTTTTTTAGGTAGCCACATTTTGACATTTAGAAGAAATTAAGCTAACCCAGTATGAGTTTGTAGCCAATATTTACCTGTTTGTGCCACAGTTTCGTGTATCCACTCGTCTTTGGACTTATCTGAAATTGAATCGCTTAACTGATCAACCATAAGGATAAACAGTTTTGTTATTCTTCTTTGAAAAGTGGATGATACTGCAACCTTTATCCTTCACCTGAGTTCATTATATACGCTATGAAATTTATATTATTATGTTGCTAGGGATCAATTGTTGACAGGTGGTGGCTTAGTTAATATTCTTGCTTTATGATACCGAAATTGAGGTACTACAATCCTTATTTCCTCGAGATTGTATTCTGCGCCTTTGGCTACATTTTAAAAGTATAAAATAATTTCATGAATAAAATATGCGACAACGAGGTATTGTAAATGTTCCAATATTATGCAAGAAACATGATGACATGATTTGTTTTCCGTACATACACATTTTCTGTCGCATAATGTGGCAGAAAATTTCAGAAAGAATGTCGCAATGTCGTATGTAATATCCTGGCTTGTATACGATATAACATGTGAAATGCATCGTTTATTTTTCGCGGTTGTTGTTTTGAAATAGTAATACCTCTCTGCACTCATTGTGTTGACCTATCATAAATGATATCAATTTAAAAATATAAGGCTTTCGTATCCCACTAAAATAAACATCTTAGTTTCGCAATCGAGCAGCTTGTCTCTTTACTCCAGGGAAAGCAATTACACTCCATCTTGATTTGGTGTGCCAAATTTATTTTTTTTCGATGGAATTCGAACATTGGACAAGATTGTTTTTTTTTTCAGGCCGGAGGTTTCTTAAATAAATATTTTCAGAAATTAGACGTCTAAAAGTAAACAGTCGGATAATAATATCAATTAACTTGAAATACAAAACAACACATGAATTATTGACTTTAAAATAGTGGATAATCTTTCAGTGACACTTTGTTTTACACTGCTTATAAAAGCTCCTGAACTTATCTTTACCAAACTTTATTTATTTCTTTTAATTTTATGCACACGAATACCAATCTAGCCTTCCAGTTGCTGATCTTAAATTGAACACAAAATATTCCCACACAATGTCATTTGCTCGCACTTGCGGTATTTAGAAAAAATTTATTTTATTTTTCATATATTTCGTAAAGTAAATCGCAAGATACTTATGGGGCATCTTTAAGCAAACGATAAAGAGTTAGTTTTAAATAATCCTTAGAGTTTAAATATAAAACGAATTGAGTACATTCATCCATTCGACAGCAATTGCCCATTGCGGTAATAACATGATGAAATTCGTTATCCGATAAAGGTCGTAATCCGATTAGTCGACTGGCAGCTTACTTTCCTAGAATAGAACCAATAAGTTGCAAGTGTAGGCCATCTATACACAAGTGCTCGAAATAAAAATTACGAACTTAAGATTTGAAGAAAATTGCATATCGCAATGTGCGTATTAGTAGTTTAAATTCTTAACATTAGTATACAAGTTGGGCTTACTCGCGGAATGCAATCCACAATCAGGATAGCTTCCCCGGTGCTAAAAGAATTTTTTGAGAACCAGTGTAATTGATAAGTACTGTTCCAGTTTATAAGCCACATGCATGCCGCTTGTTTGAGTCAAACAATGCTACATTGTACTTTGAAGATAATTAGGATGGATGATCGAGTGTGATGTATTGTTCCCCAAAAATCATTAATCAAAGGTTTTGGAGAACTGATGGCCAGAATATATTCTACATTTAATATCCAATACCAAGGTATTTCTTTAATGGCACATGGCACATCGAATATCCTATAAATTCCAGTAACTTTTATCAGGAAATCAACATATTTTCAATAACTGTATACGCTGTTACATGGCATTTCCTTATTTTCTCAATATGCAGGATTTACAGCGATTTCTGCTTGATCACCAAATATTTGTTAATGTGTCTCCTTTTCTCTGATCATTGTACTTCCAAGGAAACGAAACTACATTATTGCTATGGGTGTTGCCCTGCTATTATCAAAAGGGGATTGACCTTATCATAAACACGGAAGTTGTGATGCTTGATGAAATCGCAACATCCCTCTCATATTAACCATCGTTAACCTTATTTCACGAAGCATCGAAATCTAATAATATAGGTCACAACACTAATGTACATAATTTGTGCTCATATAATCAATAACTATAGCTACTAGGGTAATTTTGGATGTAGTGTATCTAAAAGCCACACGTTAATTTACATCAGATTTTTCGTTAAACAAAAAAAAAATTATCCACTGTGATGGCTAGCAATGAAGAATGGAATTTGATACCATTTTATTTCGGAATGAATGTCGAGGTTAAGGTTTACAAGCTTTGATTTGTAATATACATTGCTCCAGCATATACCCAATAAGAGCTTTTTTTACAGTCTTCGCGGCATCTCGATCAACCCAGAGTGGAAGTTGTGGTAATGCTAACTTTTGCTTGTTGTTGTACCACATGGGACATGACCCAACCTATTCCATTAATATTCGTTTATCACATGGCTGTCCACTTCACTGCCTGTTCTTCTCTTTTTATTTCCTTGTGCATGTATAGGAGATGGATAAACGTTGTGAACAACACTTTTGAAAGAGGAAATGTTTTTACCAGTCTTTTGTTGAAAGAATCAAGATTTTTTTTTTCAAAAAAGTACATACTTGAGCAAAACAGCACATGCGGCTACTGCCATTCTGTATAATTTTTCAGACTAGACGGCTTGCACTTTGTTTGTCATTCTGTTATTGATAGCCCTAGTTTTATCTTTGGATGCTCGTAACGTCAGAATTCTCACGTCTTTATTATTTATGCTATTAGAAGTTAGGGTTATCTCCATGGCCCTATTGAATAAGATTGACAGATTGCGTTGAAAAGGTTTCGTTTATCGATTTCTATAAGATTTCTGGAGAATTATCGTTGTGATGCGACTGCGCTAAATGAACCATCGTGAGGCGATCGTTCATAAGTGACAATCATGTAATTAACCTCGGCTATCATGCCATTTCACATCGATTTAATTCTTAGTTTAGAAATTTATGGGTTTGGACACTTATCGCGATAGCTTGGGCTTGAAGGTATTTATAAACGTGTCAGCTAGTAGCACTTACAAGATATTTAGCTCTTAATGCATCTCGCTTTTTCTTGTTTCGCTCTGCACTTTAAGGCACTTTGGTTAAAAGTAACAATACGACTCGACATCGTTCGCTGGACGCCGGTTATTTATTAAAGACAGCCTCTTTGGGAAACCATTTTGGCTGTATAGGAGACCATTATTGCAGCTTGATGGACGTATCAATACATATCCCCATCGTGAAAGAGTTCCACCCTGGAAAACTCGACGAAAAATAATACCGATTCAACAATGGCAATGGGAGCTTAAAACCTGAAGGCCAGAACAAAGCAAAAAAGGATATTGAAGGTGTCGTCTTTTTATTTACCTAATAACGATTAGAATTGAAGCACAGGGCGTATTCGGGTCTTCATAATTAAACTAGACCGGAAGTTAATTTGATGGGCGATGGTTTAAAAGAAAAAAAAAATTTGAGATGGTAACGTTTTATTGGATCTGGCATGGTGCCATTGTGTCACTATTTCCAATTAAGCGGTATGGACATTTGGTCTTGCAGCTTTTCAAAAGTAAGCATTTGATGCATTTGCTGACTTGAGTAGAGTAATGCAAGAGCCTGCCATTTATTTGTAACTGAAACAAGCAATTTGAAGCGAGCAAGGTTACAAAAGGGAGAAATTGCACCAATCGAGAGGTGTTACCTTTCTTTCCCCTATCAATCATTACTTGAAATAAGAAGTCCACAGTTTATAGATTTAGTGGTAACTGGTAAAGTAAACGCATGAATCCTATGGTTTAAAATAGTTATGTTCTCGATATTAAATATTCAACAGATGTTTCCAAAATATTAAAAATAAAGCCATTCAAAATTAGTTCTCATCTGAAAAAACTTAAATTGAATACATAGATACAATTTATTTTTACGACATGTGAATATAACATTTTGTCAATTGGAAGGCATTGGATGTTTTAAGCCACTGGAGAATATATTCACATAAATTACTTCTCCGATATTAAATTTTACTCTGTTTACATTTTTGTATCATCTGTCGCTTTACAAATTCATTTTTGAGTTAACGAACTCGCATAACTAAAGTTGAAGTGCACCATTTTTTTGAGGTGAACATTTTATATACAGTGCTTATACATCAGTAAGTAAACTTTGAAGTCTGCATTCTCATCTTTCATAAATATGAGAAAGCAATTCGTATTTCGTGCATTGCCCTACACTATAATTTAGCTGATGCAATTCGCTGTTTTGTGCAGCTGAATGAACCCGATTAGAGCTATATGAAATCCGAATTGCCATTTAGGATGTTCATATTTGATATTGATTTGCCTTATAATTCTTAATTCATTAATTGCCTACATTACCTTTGATTAATTAAATCTGGAATGATTTTGAGGAAATCCAGTAATAAATGGTTGCTTGGTAATCTCTCTGCGTTGGTGGTGAAATCCAATGACCTTTCAAATCCTGTGGTAGAATTACAAAACCTCGTTAATTTCTTGTATTTATGCTAGTGAAATCTAGTTTGCATTGGTACTATAATGCTATCTTCTACATTAGATAAATAATTAGGATAATGGCTTAATACATTTTTTTTACACGCAAGCAAGTATTGACTAAATCTTGCCAAACATTTTTAAAAAGTTTTAGTCTGTTTTTTTTTCGGATAAATTGAACTTAATTTTGCCTTTATTTGATGCATGTATAATGTACTCTCGGTATCAAACGGTTTTATAACAGAATTAAGCCGTAATGTTGATTCTTAATTACATTGCAAATGTTGTTCAACACTTCACGCTAAACTTAGCTAAGTTTAGCTAAGTGTTTTCCTTGAAATACTCTGGCGTTTTGCGTAAATTGCTCTTTCTTGCGTGCAGTCAATTAATTGCATGGCACGTCAATATGGGGAAAAGAGCGACGTTTTCTCATTTATTTTGCTTCAAATTTCTGTTCCATCTTAATCAGCAAACGGTTTTGACAGTTCTTGACGGGTTTCGTAAAATTTCATCATTTCAGAAGCAAACGTCTGTTGTATGCTTGGTGTCCTGGAAATATACCAAATGCATTTATGCCTTATGCGTTTTGATCCCATGGGTGCACCATCCCCATTGATTTTATGCCTGTTGGGTTCTTTCCGGCTATTCAAAAGGCCACATTCTTGCACATATAGTAACGCAGTAAATGTCTCTCAACGGAACTATGCTTTTTATAGTACAATACATGTCACCTGATGAAGTTTTACTATATATGCAAGCCAGGGCTTGCATATGCGGAAATACTTTATAACTGGAGATGTCAGATCTTTCGTTGCTTTCCTGGATGTTCTGATCCTCCTGGATATTATTTATCTCGTGAATTCATGTCTATATGTAGGTATGCTAGATGTATAAAACATATCGATACAATTCTTGAGATTTCTGTGCAGACAAATTCTGTGCATTTAATTATTTTAAGATGGTAAAAAACTCAAGTACGTTTCAAATAATTTCTTATAATACTCTATAAAGATTACATTAGCTGCAAGCATGCATTTATCATAATATTCTCTGTGATAAACCAGAATGTATAAGAAACTATACATGTACATCTTTCCCCACTGCACTGCATTGAAAATTAGAACAGAATCTTGGGTTTAAGTTCATTGTTCCCTCAAGCAGGATCTGCTTTAAAAGTATCGTCATGTGCCTTACATTCTGCACCCATGATTTAATTTGATTTACTTAACGTATATGTTGTGACTTGTATGTAACAACATACTATGTGTACATATTTCCCATATGGAGGGTATTCTTCTACATTTTTAATTGCATATAAAAGTTGATGTAAAGATTTGTTACTTTTTTAACGTTGTTGTCTATGTTTAAAATATATTCTGCTCACGAATGATTTCTATTTTTATGAAATTTGATTATGCAAACCTTCTTTTACCCTACGCGTTTTCAGAAGATTTTTATGCTCAAGATCTACAATTCGAACTTCAAACACAATTTCTAATGGGAAAACAGTTCTTAACGTAATCAAATTCATAAACATAAACAGGCCAATTGTTGGAAAGAACTGTCTACACAAATAAAATGCAGAAGAATGTTATCCAGTTCGGCAACTCCAGGTGGTGAAATATGCCTTCAATATGTCATTAACAACATTGCCGCGCCCGTTTAATCCAGAAACAGCTTAAGGTGGCCATGGGACTTTATTGCATGAGATGTACATATGACCTCGTTTGTAATAAAAGGGTGCGACCATGTTGAAAATGTCATGGATGCTAAAGGCTCATAGATCACTAGACAGTACTGAATCGGAATAATTTCTATTAAAAAATATGAAATCCTTACACAACATATTTCCGGAAATAATTGGTTGCTTTCAATTTCGTTCGAATTAGATCGTGAAATTACTTGATACGAAAATTGAAAGGGTGCATGTCGCTGGCAAGTCCTTGTGTATCGTGGCAGATGATAGTGACAACCCATGTTGAAATGATGAATGACTTGGAGATTTTCAGTTTTTTTCTTTCATAGTTTGGCTTTAAATGCATCATTATATGGACTTTAATATTTGCGGATTCATTCCTTTCACTGATTTATTTTATAAAATCTTAGACGCAGATACGTATTGTAAATGCAAAATCAATGATTATCAGTAATTTATGCTGTATGAATATGATTACGAGTAATTTATGAATGATTTGTCAAATAGTTACATAATATACCAGTCTTACGAGCTAATGCTGTCTAAAACTGAATAATTGTGATGTCATGAATGAATCTTGAATATTTCATATCGTAGAGTGTTGTGTGATATTGAAAACTATCCAAATTGAGTCCCGTGTTAATGTATAGTATAAGCGAAAGAATGTGCTTCCTGTTACTCGGAAACTGTAAAATTTGTTGAATTGAACTTCATTATTTTAAACATCGCTTAAACAACAAACAGCACTTGTATATTTATTCAATGAACGTGCTTATTTAATAGATAGGATTAGTATTTACTTTTTGTATAGCTTCGGTTAAGTCAAAGAGTTTAAATTCACCAAATTCAGTCCCTATATTTAAAACAATATGCGATTCTTTCTTATAGAAATAGAAAATAATCAAATGATATTAAGAAAAAAAACTTACAGAAACAAAAATCCATGAAATAACTGATATCTTATTTTCTAATATTTTACACAAATTGAAATGAATTAGAGCAAAACAGATTTGATGTTATGTAAACATATTTTTAAACGTTATCTTGCAAAAGACGAATATGCCCATGTTTATTCTGTATGCCTGTATCAGTTTATGAATATCTGGCATTGTATGGTTGTATTGTTATATATATGCTACTTAATATATTGTGCCCGAATGAATTGCATATAATGTCTTTTGATGTCATTTGAATGAATGTCAATCAAATTGTAAGATTTTATCATTAAATATAGCTGCACTAGTCGTGATAAATTCCTACAATAAAACCAATTTTAATGTAAAGTGCATGGGGATTTATATAAGTATTGGATAAAATTGGTCAAATAATTAGTTTCTTTTATTGTTGTTTTTCCTCTGAAATATACACCAATTCTAGCATAAAAGAATCCCATGGCTTTCTTCTTTTGTGCACATGGTCCCTTAATGAGAATAACTGTGCCAATGACGGTGCTTAGTATGTTTCAACTATAGTAACGAATAAAATTAATTGCTTGAATCATCTGGGCTTTTTGTCTAATATAGGGGTCCGGACCCGCCTCCTGTCCATTTCAATCTAATAATAAAAAAAATTATTTGAAAAACGTGTTATTCCCTGCAAGTTCCATACAATTAAGAAATTACCAATTGAACTTTAGTAGATTAATTTGTTCCTTGACAAACTGACAGGTTTTTTTTTTGCATATACATTTGATTAACATGAATAGGTCGTTCCCAATGTAATGTGGCATATATCAAACAACCCTTTCATCATCAGGAAGAGTGAACTTCTTGCACATGTTTATGATTCTTTCGGTTATATTGCATGCCTTAGAGCGATTCAACAACTCCATGCTGTATGTTTACTGTTGGTTTAGTTAGTTCAACACATGGCTACAACCTGAACTGACCATTGAGGCAAAACCGCCGTAAAAAGTTGGAGCCTATTTTCGATTTTCTCAAAATCAATTTATGAAGTAAGTAAAGAAATCATGGTCAAAGAACTCCAACAGTCATCTAATAATTGCACACAATTTTGATGCGTTGCCATGATTAATATTAAACATCGAACTAAAATATGCGACCGAACTTCACAGAAAGACTGGCAAAGAAAAAATATTGAAACTTTCCTTATTCAACAAAGTAAATTTGCTAAAACTTGTTGGACATTTATGAAATTGTGGTTACGATTCTTGAACTATGTGTACAATTGTATTTCTATATACTACGTAGAATATATGTACATGAACTTGATTTCTGCATATTAGCTTCTTGGGACTAGTTTGGCACAAGGCGAACTATTTGAAGATAAGCTTTATTTCTTCGAGAATAAAAGCAAGATTCTAAAACTGTTGCAAATACATTAGCTCCATCAATCTTTGTTTTTTTGACTGTCTGTGTACAGTTTGTACTTGCATTATTCATTATACTGAAACGATACTTACTCTTGAGGGAAAAATCTTGCTGTTTTTTTACGCTTTTCTGTGACGAACATATATCTAAAGTAATGGTGAAATGGGTGGTGCATTGGAGATATAAGTATCTAAAGTGGGGTGTTTTGCTTGCGGGAACATCAATCAAGAACAATGACATGTTGCGCATCTCAACGCCTAGCTAACAGAGCTTTGATGGACGAAACAAAAGTTGAGAACCACTTTAGTCTTCTGTTTGAATCATCCTATACATCTTATGCATTAATGAAGTTTTTTTTATAGATTACGGAGTGTAAAGGTGTATATATATATATGCGACTACCACAGATATGATAGGACGGAACTATCGGCGCCATTGGGACATTATTTATAAAGTTTAATAACTTAAACTACCTGATTCAACTAACCTTTTAATTCCACTACAATTCGTTACGTTATAAACACATGATTGGATCAACAACAAAATAATATATTGTCAAGGGACTCAAAAATTAATTTAAAATGCTCTATCATCTTGATGAAAAAGTTAAACGAGTTTAAATATTTTTAAAAAATCATAAAAAGGGATTTAGGGATTTTCGATTTACGTAACTTATAAAATCATGTTGATCTTTAATGTACTACATATATTTTAAGCAAATGCTCGAATCTGTAGTAATTATAAAAGAGTAAACAGTTAAGAAATCCCTCGCGGCTGGAGCAAAGATTTTTGGTAATTGCAACGTAAATTGATTCATGTTTAAAATCCCCTAAATCTTATGCTTGAACTTCTTTTCGCTTTGCAATTTTGAGTATACATTATACATAAAGATTTCATACATATTCTATAATCGATATCGATTTCTTATTTGACAGAGAACGACCAATCGTGTAGAACATGTTTCGAATTAAGAGACTTAATTTGAATTTTCTAATTATCTTTCAAGCAGATTCATCTTTTAAGTCACCGAGAACATTTTTATTTGATGCACTTCGAAACATTTTTAGCAATTGCTATTTATTTAATTTTGAATCCGGTATATATATACTACATGATTTTTTCTAATATCTTTTTACGTTGACTGTCGTACATTAGAGGAGCCAAAAAAGAAAATTATCCAAGGAAATTATTTAAGAAAGTATTACCTTTATGCCAAAAATGGTTACCAACAGCATCAAGAACACAATCGAGCCTTAATGGCGATTTCACACTCATGAGATTTTCAACAAGTGTGGAATCGCCAATCTTGTTTGTCAGAAGGACAAGTGCCTTAATGCTGTTGGTAACTGCTTTGGACATAAAGGTCTTTCTTATAAATAATCGCTTTCGTTCACTTTCATTTCACTATTATGCGTGCATAAAATGGTGGTCCCTTGTGAACTTAAACATTTCACGATAAGCTATAAAAGCCATTGATTTATGCAGGGATCTTTATATCGCATTTCCTTCTTCAATATTTTATCTGATAGGCTTCAACAATCTGGACTTGATATGATAATACCGAATTAATCAAACTACTACAACTTTATGCAGTATATAAATAACCTAACAGTACCCAATAATTCACACTGAAATATCCTGGATGAACTGAATGTCATCTGCATTGCCTCACAAACTATCAATCCAACATGATGATGATAAATGCAGCTATTTCCTGAGAATCATCATGAATCAAATTTGAATTTGAACTGCGATTTTCGTAGTGCAATTTCACATAGCAGCACTTTTCTTCCGAACGCAAAGCAAATGATATGTTGAAGCTCATTTTGCTGTTAGTTTTTTATACAGCGAATCAATCGCTGTTCAATTCTATCTATGTAATTGCAATGTCATTTTTTTTTTCAAAATTGCCATTTTTCTCCACTGAGTAAACTACTAAACACTTGCACATTACATTTGTATATTGCAGTGTATAAATTGCAGTATTCGATAACTATGTCTGAAACCTTAAGTTGATCTAAGAAACATTATACATTGATGTCCATCATCTGCAAGATTGATATTGCGTCTTAAAATTGATATTGCATCTAAAATTGATTCTGCATTATTTGGAAGAGTCAGCTTAGGTGTTTTTGGATATGAAATATTTAATTTCACAGCAATGAAATACATCGACTTTTTATCTGTGTTTGCATGCTAGGTAAAATACTTTACAATCGTCATTTATTTGCTTTGCCCGAAATCATTTAATTAGACATAATCTTAAAAATGTAAATGGGTCTTATATACATAATGGTAATTGAAGCGTGACGCATGAGCTTTAGATATTGGCGCAATGTACGAGAAATACCCTAAGTGATATTGAAGACTTGATTGGCATTACAAAGTAATAACGTTGAGTAAATATACATGACATCCTTGCGAATATGAAGTTATTCATGCTCAGCTGTAAATTAAACGTCGAAGACAGTATATTTACATTGCAATTATTTTGAAGAGGGCGCCTTCATTGTACAAATTATGACACCCAGGCGCCTAGAGATCCACTTGAACTTCTTTTTCATTTATTGGGATATGAAGAAACCCGCAATGATAACAACACCTCGTTTTCAAATTACTATAGATGAACAGTTCACTAAACCAAAACTACTTCTTTCAACCAAAGACTGTTGACACTACGAGCTTTCATTAAAATAAGGTTTAAGCAAAAAATAACTTAATTTAGTCGCATGTACAGTACTGAGTAGGATACGCATAAACTAATTAAAGTTGACAGAAAGTCAATAACACAACACGAGGTTTTAACGTGAAAGAGAAGTGAATTTGTCTTGGGGTGTGTCAGGGTGGTTAACATGCAAATAATTTTGCATTGATTGAAATGTCTATAATAAGGGGTATATGGTAATGGTGCAACCATTTATTCAAACTAGCTGGTTTGAACATAACTAAATTTGAAAGCAAAACTCCAGTATGCATGTATACGACACATGTGTACCATTTGTAATTTGCTAATGAATTTTCACATATTCTTTGCATTGAAAGAGGCCTGAAGTTAGAAGCAATGTCCATCATGCATTTTATTTCCCAAGTAGTCAATACATGTATGTATGTTTTGAATTGCAAACGGACGTTCCGCAGTACATTATTTTAAACTAACCAGAGAGTATTTTGTTCCCAATAGACGTCATAGGGATTTTTTTTTGAGCTGAAAAATGAGTGAAATCTGCTTTTTCACACGCAAGCTGGCCTGTTTGGTTGTGAACGCCTGGATACAACATGCGTGCCATAATAAATTTGAACCAGTCGAACAAAAATAAATACAAAAATGTTGACTTAGTTCGCAGGTCTATATGAAGTCGTTTCAAATCGAGTGAATCTAAACACGCCTTCAGACTGGCATACGCCATGCATGATGCAAACTTATGTTACTTTATGATCGTATAAGGTATACCTCGTATATACGGACCTACAAAAAAAGTCAAAGAAATGCGAGTAACAAGAATATAAAGCGCCGACTGATTACAAATTTCCAGTTCATTTATATACTTTAAATGCGTATCCTGGAAGCATTTTGTACAGCTGGCCATCATTTATTGTTTGTTGCCAACTTTATTCAATCAGTATGTTGTCATGTGAGGGTCCATGTGATAAAATTCAATTTAGTGCAGGATTTGATTATTGCCATGCATTGATATTTGGAGGTCAGGTATTTATTCAAATTCCACGATTTGTCGATGATAATGGCGGTCAGGAATAACAATAACCGTGAATTTCTAAATATAGCATTTATTTTAATACATGAGTGGGGAGGGAGTTTTAGACAAAGGAAAAAGGGAAAATATTAAATGGCATATGTGTGTATACAGTAAGGCTGTTATGATAAAAGTTGTTCCGGGCCATAAACTGATTTTCTCGTTCTTTAAACATTAGCTCATAAGCATCATCTTGTTTTATAGGTAGGCTTTAGGCGTGGTGAACCTATTTTAATTATAAACAAGGACGTTTGTCCACAATAAAATTAGATTTATGGATCATTCAGTAAATAAGTGGAGTCGTTTCTCATGTTCGGTAGAAAGTCGTTACTTTCAGCCAATAAAAGCACAGCAATGCAGATAAAAGAAATGGAGTACACCAAACAAATGCGTTAAGCTAATTATTTCGCACCACTAATGGACTTTTAAAAATTCAAAGAATTCGGTGAAGATTTCCATAAATCTTTTTTTATAACGAAGTAACGTGTTGATATGCTTGCATTTTGAGAGGTACCAGCTCCTGTTGAAGTAAAGGGGAGACTTGCCATCTTAAAGATAGCAGTTCTTTTACATTTCTATCAGGTTTTAGTTGTTTATCAGAAATGGTTTTTTTATATTGAGGCATTTGTGATATACTATGTACCCTTCATTCAAGATAACAAGGATGTAATAAAACGTAAAAGACTAGGGCATTTAGTTAAGATAGTTTAATGGATTGGAAATTCGTTTATGCCCCTCTTTAACATAATAGTTTCTTTATGTCGAAATTATTATTTTTTTTGTTTTGCCCTTGGCATTTCAAAAAAAAAAAAAAAAAGCAGTACTTTTAATGTCGTTATTTTATCTATTTGTATGGATTGATGCATTCCGGCATCGAGATTCGAAAGTCTGTAGAAATGCTGCAAGAAGAATTTTTATTGAAGATATTATAAACAAACAACTAAGTGGAATGAAAGTAAGAGCATTTTTGTCCATTTTCGTCACGATAACCGAATATTTACATCAAGAGTCATTGATTGTTTACATTTTTGCTTTTCCATATCTTGTATATCTGAAGTTCTTGCCAGTTTCTTAAATGACGATTCCAGAGTATAGATTGACTCATAGTGAGTGAGGGAACCGATAAACACGATAAATTGAAAAGGACAATTTTTTCTATAAAAAAATACACATTTTTCCGTTCAGTTTCATTTAGTTCGTCAAATCAAATATGGTCAGTGCCTTTGGTATCAAAACTTACGTGTATCAATTAATGATTTGTTGCTATCGAGATATTGCGATAAGGAATACATTTGAGCTCAATTATACCACTATAAGGAATGTAGATTGAAAAAAGAACAAAACCACAAAAAAGAGATGAGAAAAATATTGACATGTTATTGCTATAACATAATTTGATAACATCTTCATGCGTCACTTATACATAGCTTCAGATCTTTTGTACTAGGCATTTTCTATAGCAATTAACTTGCAGGTTGCAATGGACCTTTGTCCACGAATAATAATAGTTTGTTTGCTTTCTGTTCCCCATCGATATCTTTACTCTCCGAGTGTATAATAAGCCAATTTCATTAGAATTGGGTGCCTAGGCGACAAAAACGTCTACTTTCCAGATCTGAGGTTAGTTGCACAAGCATCGAAAACAACAACGATGCAATGACGTTTTGTCATTATGGGATATGCTGTTGCTGTTTACAATGACCGGTCGACTGTTGTGGATCATATAGGTTTTCTATTTGCGAAAGTCCTTTGTTAAACGAGTGGTGTTCAAACGCATTCTTCATCATGAGCATATGCGTACACTATAAGTGGTGGACAACAGCGGTGCTTTTAATGTCATATTTAGATCAACGACATTACAAGTATTAGCTATATATATATATATATATATATATATATATATATATATATATATCTGTATGTGTCTGATGCGATAAAGCTACCAATTCATACACCAGTTAAAATACTGTATAATATTTAAGTCCCTTTATTAGTTATGAGGTTTAAAAAAACATTTGGTTTTAAGAAAATAGTTAAATATGTCATATGCCTTTGTACAATATATGTTGGAAGAAATCCTTAAATACATTTAACCATATGTTTTCAAAGCTTTTTGATTTGCGTCGGAGGAAACTGATCAGCTTAAAATTAAGTTTAGCAAAAAAAAAAAAAAAACAAAAAAAAAAAACAATATTTTCCATGAATTTTGAGCTTTAGGAAAGGATTAATGGGCGTGGATGATAGTTTTATGCACATCATATTATTTTATATAGCATGAACTGCTTTAAACACACAGGCACTGGCAAACTTTGTGTATATATATATACATATGAAAATTGAAAATTGCAAGTTACTAATTACAAAAGTTGAACATGTAAAATTCAAAAGTAACATCAGGCAAATTTTCTAATTAACTAGATGATATAGTTCATGACACCGTCCGCAGGCGTTATAAAAATAGTTTTTGGAACTTTTTCAGGCACATTTCTCATTATAAACTAATTGGCTGCTTAATATATATTGCATTCTGTACTTAGAATGCATTAGTATCGTGTTTTGTTAATAATTTTCTTTAAAGTCATCTGTCGTTTCGTTTCTCAACTCTTCCCTCCCTAAAATCTATTGATGTCAATATGGATGGCACGATATGCTATTAATATGTATTTAAAATGTCCCGTTCACTTTTAGATACAAATAACTTTAGTAATTACCATTCGAGCGTTATAATGAGGGTCGTTGGATTCACTGCTCTTAGCCATTACGTGCTCATTTGGATAATATAGATTAATTAGGCAATTAATTAGAATTGATAAGGAAATTTTGCTTTTAGATAATTAGCTGCTTTATGTTCTTCGCAAGATTTATCCCTCTTCTGCACTGGAGCATTCCCTTAACATGTATTGTGGCCGTAATGTGTAAATGCATTTTTATATATAATTGTGGGGATGAAAAATTATTATTTCACCATCGTTGAGCTTTTGCGAAGGCAAAAACCTTTGGTTTTCGATTAGGTCAGTCGATAAGCAATCTGGCTATTTCTACTTAATCAAAACAGTTCTCATTCCTTGTAATTAGTTTGGGTTAATCATCATTGTGTATAGATGAGTTTCCTAATTTAGGCGCCTTTGATTTTTACGATCCATGTTACAAGACTGTCTGATTACTGTTTCATGGTAGTTAATCAAAGATGAGTTGTGTGAGTAGCTGTTAGCTATAGTTTCTTAAAATCTGAAAAGAATGATTTGGTGCAAAGAATATATTCCTTAAATATACTGACTCAATATTATTGGCGATGTCAAATTTCTGAAACTACGTACAATTTGGGCAACATTTGTTTTTATGACAATCCTACAAAATACTGATTGTTGGCGGCTTCAACTTTATACTATTACAATGTCGGCGAAAATCTTTGAGAATTAGTGTAAATAGACCGAGGCGAACATAATATTGCTTTTGAATAAAACTACGATAAAAAACCCTACAAATATTCAAAGCGTATCACACATAATGGTCCCTTTGAGCACAGGAAGGAATGCATTGTATTACATAAACGACTCAACGTGCGCGTGCTTAGAAACAAAAGCTTTATACAATTGAGTTTTGAAGAAACAAACTTGGAAGTTCAAAAGTATGAGACCCAAAGCAAACGTATATAGTATGCTAGCAAGATCTAGTATTTTCGTTATTTGATTTACGTTTTTAAATCCGGTGTTTCATTTCATTTCATTTCATTTTAATACCCTGCGATCAGCATAGGAATGCCATGTGGCAGGGGGGCATGCCCAGAC
>JAQGBW010002024.1:0-21833 GCA_034698625.1 Julus scanicus
CTTGAGCTCGTCTTGGCAATTTTTCCGTGCAGCTGTGGTATGCATCTGGGACTTGAGACGCAGCTCGGTCTCAAGCTTATGCAATTTGAGCAGCTGTGGTTCAGAGGTCATTCCTTAAGACCTCCTGCTCTTTTCTTGTGCCCCAAACACGGGTCCGATTATTCCTCAACTGTTCATTCTTAGTTTCTTGGGTGGCCACATCAATGGCTTCAAGGAAGGTCTTTGGATTCCTACTCATAACTAGCCTTCCTACTGGATCACAAAGTCCAGTTGTAAATTGTCCAAGGAGCTGTGCTTCGTATAATCCTTGCGAAGCTGTCCTACTCGCTGGATCTGTCAGTGTCTCGGCGAAATATTTATCTGCTAATGTTTGCAATCGATTAGCAAAATCTCTAGGGTGTTCACCCTTGTTTTGCTCACAGGTCGTCAAGTTCCTTAATTGGATAGTTGGATGGACATAAGCAAACCTCTTTATCATCACGTCCTTAAAAGTGCCGAAGTCAATAATCACTTTCACTTCCTCACTCATGGCAAACTTAGAAGCGATGCCTACCATCCTGCATCGTGCTATTCTCACCTTCTGCTTATTCGTTCAACCTTCAAGTTCAGCTACATTCTCTAATGAGTCGAAGAAATCTTCCACACTCTGCTTAGTGGTGCCATCAAATGAGGGTACTGACTGCATCAGGCCTCGGCACTTTATTTTCCCTACCGTGTCCCCTATGACATCAGCTCCCGCATTTCCCGAGCTAGTGGCCATGTCTGCCTCTTGTCTCAAATTGACCAACTGTTGTATTGTGTCTAATGTGTCCCCTAATTCGTCTCCACTGCTAAATTCTGGGTCAACTCCAAATGTGAGAGTGTCCTCATCATATTCCTCACCTGTTTCTAATTCCTTAGGGATATGCCTAGACCAGAGATCATAATATCTTTGCATCACCTCCTAAAAGTAGGTTTCTTTATCTTAATAGGTTGTAGGACATCTGGCAGCCCTTAAAGCTACATTTCCTGTATTTTCTAATCCTGCTGACCTTTGACGTAAAAACTAAAACCATTAATAAACCTGTGTCTTCAAGACAAGCAATTTGATATGTCACTTGAGGGTGCTATATCAAATATTTAAAAACCGGAAGTGCTACATGTAAACAGAAAGTGAGGTTTAAAAGACTCCTCTTGTCAAGCTGAGCAGTTTGAGGGGTCACTTGGGGGTCTAACTTAATTTCTTAACCAACAGAAAGTGCTACATCCAAACATGAAGTTGTGTCTATTGAGTCCCTTTCGTGATGCTGAGCAGTTTAAGTGGTCACATGGGGGTCTATCTCCAATAGTAAAGAAGTTGCGCAAAACTAACAGAAGGAGGGGTTGTTACAACACTTCCTTTTGCCAACCTATCTTTATTCACTTCCCCTATCTACCAATAAGCCAACTCTTCAGATTGGTCCAAGGCCCTATGTTTTAGGACCTTTAGCTTTATTCATGCCCAAATAACTCCTAACTTTAAGGCTCTACACTGTCCCTGCCTAAGTGGATCCCTTCCTGATGTCCCCCTCAACTATTCCAGGTAATTTCAAGGTACTAGGTACAATAGAACCCAAGATATAGGGACCCAACCAATTTAGTTGGACTCCCAACTAAGCCTGTGGTGTTATTCCTATAGGGAAGGTTTTTCATTAACTTTATGACAGACCCTTATCCAGTACTTACAATATCAATGCTGTTTCCCTTTATGCCTGTAACCCTAACACTATTGCTTAATGCTCAATACCAACACTATGGCTATACAGTGGTGCCATCCAATGCTCAATATTGTCCCAATAGACATTAACCAACTTAAACTTATTTAAACCAGCTTCCAAAAGACCCAACTGACTTGCAATACACCAAACTAGGTTTAAATGTGCCCAAACCAATCTTATAGGATCCCACCAAATTTTAAGACCCCACCGAATTTTATCTAATCCCACCTCTGCCACCAAATATGTTACTCCCAACCCCCTACCTTAAAAAAGTCGTCCAGGTTCAACACAAACTGTTTAAGGGTTGCCAATAGCGTGTCTGCTCCCCGAAGGTGTTTTGGGTTGGCATTCGTAAGGTATCTGTAATTGCAATTTTCCCTAACACTTCCCCCCAAGAAGGTGTCTACCCAAATCAGCTGGTCCGTTTACACAAACACTGTTTAATTATGCGTGTCGTGGTAATACACAAAAGGGCCTGACCTCTCTACGAACCCCTCTAAAATACCCCAGTAGCCTTACCATCCTGCATTCCCTTGGTTCCAGGCCCACAGGCTCGACCTTCGGCCTCCCTCCAAGACAGCTCTCGCACTTAGCACTCACTCCCCAGAAGTGGGCCTCCACTGCCCCGCGACTCCACACACTGACACTCCACTCTGCTCCAAGTCTCCTCCAGAACTGCTTACACCGACTCTGCTTCAAGTCTCCTCCAGAACTGCTTTGTTGCTGGGGTTGTCCCTCCTTATATTTTGGTCCTTCTTCCACATGACATGGCTCTCATCAGCTCCCACTGAGACCATATTTGGTCCCACCAACTCGGATCTCAGGATGATGGGCTTGTGTGGGAGAGTGTGGTTGAGGTATGCTTTCTGGTGCTAAGTGATTTTAGCCATTAACTCCAAGAGTTATGGCTGACAGGCCATTAGTAAATGGGTTGTTAATGGGCACTAAATCATCTCGCTCGTCAAACTTCATTCTCGTTTCCCTCCAGCAGGACCATATATGGTTCCATCTGCTTAGTGCGGAGGCTGGCATGACTGGGCCAGGCAGTGTTGGTGGGAAATGCTCCTCCACCATAGCCTGAATCATTGATGCCTCATTCAGGGTTCTTAGGGGCTAATAGCTTTCCATCCCATTTCTGGACAAGCCCCAATGTGTTATCCCCCATGATGTTGTCCAGAATATCCCTGACCAAGGGCTTATTACCTTGCTTCCATTTTCTAGAGAAGACAGGTTTTGGGTTTACCCTGTATCTGCTGTTTTGTCTCCAAGTGAGTTGTGTCCCCAGTGGGGTATGTCTCGGGTGCCATGTTTATTCTTAGAGCACTTAGCATTTGGTGGTCACAAAACAACGACGCTGTGCCACTCCTAACATGGGCAGCCACTCTACCTTGTAGGCACCTTGGTGCGTCACACCACATAAGCCTAACATTTCCAGGGAGATCAATCTAGTGATCTGATTCACTCACATTCACGACAGACTTTACCACGATGACAACAACAGCCATGGTTCCTGTGTCCAACACAATAATGGCGACGGTGGACAGTGCTGTTATGGTAAAACCATCAACTCTGTGAGTGGCTAGTAAGAACACGTCGACGCGTTCGCGTTCTGCAAGTGTACGCTCATCAAAACATGCACGTAAAGTCTCAGAAGTTCTAACTATACATGCAACACCTGAGCGACGTTCTCGCTCTCCTAGTGTTTTACCCGCAACCGCTAATCGCATGCATTATAAAGCCAATGCAAAAAGGCAGCGTGGGAGATTTGGCTCTCCCAGCGACAACGAACTGCCGTCTTCAGAAGTGCGCTTAAGTCACTCACCTGTGTTATCCAATTAAATTAACTAAGTTATTAGATAAATTTCAGAAGCATGATTTATAATTATATTTAACTTAGAATTTATTACTCCTTGTAGAAGCAACGAGGCACGGACGTCAGATAGGGGCAACGCCCCATACTCGTTTACTACAAAACAACCAACATGGCCGACCAGGTCGACAACCCAGACAATGACGCCCCCTGAACGGACCGAACCAAATATAAAACACAGGTAAGGAAAAATGGAGGGAGTTAACATAATTAATTAAACAAATTCATTTTAATCACATTATGTCCCTGTTTCCCTTCCTTTATATGCATTCTCGATAGCAGGGACATACAGGGTGTATCTTTGTCTGCTCCGAAGGACATCCTAACAGAAAGGTTAGGCTCCAGGACTAAGAGTAGGTGTTTTAATTATTTTAAACCCTAATTAATTTAATATCGTCTAGCTTTCCCTTTCTGTAACGGGAACAACACCCCATTTGGGCTTTCACAGGACCACCCACACCACGACACACTACCGCGTACATTCCACAAACAACAACCTGTGCGTAGATCACGCTCAGAATGCAACAGCCCTTAACCTGGATTGTCAAACATCAACTACCTTCCTCCTTTGCGTACGGACAAGCCTTGCTGGTCAATTTACAGTGACAGGATGAAGGGTCAGTTTATCATCACACAGCACTTAGTGCATCCCAGCTTAGCAACGCGTGCTTGCCCAGAAAAACTGGAAACCTATTTAGATCGTTACCATCATATGCGGGCGGTCAATGCACAAGAAACCTACGTGCACCCCTTCCCGTCGATTCCGATTATCATGCTTGGAACAAGCAGCGCCAATTTCTGCATCCTGGATGAGGCAAGGAAGTGTGCTACTGTTGTGAGATAAAGGCCAAACGCATCCAGATATGTTTCCACTAGGATAGGGCATGCCCGATTCCTGATGTAAATAAAGTCTAAACTGTATTAATCATTAACAATTAAACTTCAGAGGCATGGTACTAATTCAATTTATGAATTTTTTTGACGTTGTAGATGCTACGAGATGCAGACATCCGTTAGGGAAAAACCAAGTTGGCCGCCCAGGTTAACGACCTCGTCAATGGCACCACCTGGACGGATTACTACAACGAATAATAGGTGAGGGAAACATTATGGGGGAATTTCAAACTTAGTCAAGTCGTTTACATTAACTAATTCGATGCTTGTTTCCTTCCCTTTCGTTTCTTATTCATAGGGACGTACAGGGTGTACCAAAATGATCCGAAAGACGTCCATCAGGAAGGTTTGTCTCTAGGATAAAATGGGTAAGTTGACTATCTAGTTTAAATCAATTAAACCCCATTTAGCTTTTCCCATATATTTTTTGGGAAAGGACCCCATTCAGGATTCAACGGGACCAACTATAGGAAAAGAGCCAGGAACCAGGATGTAGCTGATGTAAGTATTTATTCTTTTATTCTTGTTAACAATAAAGAAAAACCCTCATCCATTTTTGATCAAGGGACAAAGGGCCATGCACCCGCACAGGTCTGCGGCCAAGAAAAGAGTGACGGCCGCACAACAATATGACCAATTGGCCCATCCTTAACCTCCCTAAACTAATAGGGAAGTTTCCCCCATGGAGGGAGAGATGAAAAATCCCTCCTAAACCAAATCATTCTAGTTATTATTGGTTTATCCCATATTAAATCTAATTTCTTTTTCTTCATTTCTTTTCAGGTTATTTGAATACCAGATCGGGGAATGGTCCTTCATCAAATAACCCGCAAGTAAACAAAAATGCTATGTATAAATATAATATTTACATAACTGTGAGTATAGATAAAACAGGTTAAATACACAATGTCGCGAAAACCAGACAACAAACTCCCCCATTTCGCGTGTTTTAGTAATTTACTTCTTTTAGATAAGGGGTTAGCTGGTTAATCCGGTCGGAGGACAAGGGCTTAGTCAGCAAGTCTGCCAGGTTACTCTTGGTCCCGACAAACTGTAGCTCAAAGAGACCCTTCTTATAGTGGTCTCTCACGAACCGGAGTTTCAAATTGAAATATTTGGAAGAGCTATTCTCCACTTCGTTGCAGATGGCATGAATCGCGGATTGATTAACCAGGAAGTGCCGGCACGGGATTTTCCTAGGGGCAACGCCGGCGACACTTCCTTCAAAATCGCGGATAGCCAAATAAGTTCTTTGACCAAGTCGACGGATGCTATAAGCCTCGCCTCCATGGTCGATTGGGCTATTATGGTTTGCCGCTTCGAAATCGACGCCACCGGGGAATGACCCATCATTACAATCATCCCCGATACGGAGTGGCTAGTATCCACATCGGATCCCCAGGATGCATCAGTGTACGCCCTGATCCTGGCATCATGGCTCCTGATGAGAATCAGACGTTTGTTTTTAGTCTGGCTGACGTAATTCAGCAAATTCTCTACCAGGTGCCAGGCCATTAAAGTAGGCACACTAGTGAATTTAGCTAGGGTTTACCGCGACCAATATATCTGGTTGCGTCATTCTGGCGATATATAGCAATGAGCCGATTAGACTCCGATAAGGATACTCAATCACTTCGGTCCCTCCGTGCATTAATTGCCAGGAAATCACCGTCCCTACACGGAGTGGCTCTTTTGCAGTCTTAATTGTGACCATGTGCATTCGCTTCACCAAGGTCTCAATGTAGGGCGTCTGACACATGCTCACGTGATCCGATCCCTGTTTAATCTGGATCCCCAGAAAGCAGTTCACTGGACCGAGGAGTTTTACGTCGTACAACTCCCGAAGGCTTCCGACAACCTAGGCCTGGACCCTGCGATTCCTAATAAGCACCAGCAGGTCCTTCACCTAAATAAGTACCAGAGCATTCCCCCGAATCAATGAGGTGAATAGACTTACATTCTCTTGAAATTAATGTTGTCGCGCTCGCTCCATTTGAGGTTTTAACACATTTTTGCCAATTTGTTGTTGTTGCTTCGATTGTGTGATTCCTTTTTTCTGCATCCTGAGGGTATTGAGGTCTGTTGCAGTTAGGTGCGATGCTTGAATTGTGTTTCTTGCAATTATGTTGCAGGTTGTTCTGCAGTTGTTTCGCCAATCTTGTACTCTGAGCTTTTGGTTGAGCATTATTTTAGAGCAGAAGTTTCTCTCATTTCATTTTCTATGACCGTCATTTAATTTGATTTCGGGAGCTTGGTTTCTCCAATTGTTTATTCTGCGTCGGTTTTTGCAGTCCCCCAAGTTGAGTTGTAGTAAAACTCTTCTAGCATCTTGAGAATATCGAATTCGTGTTCTTTCCTATCGTTGGAGAACATGACTTTCCATGTTAAAGACCTTCTCGAGTACATACGGTCCTACATGGGACCAAGGAAAGGCATAGGTTCTTCCTGCCTTTTGACTCTGGCTGGACTAAGCATTTGTATATAAAGGGTAGAAGCCACCAGGCTAGTCTCCCCACAACCAATCAGAGAGCCAGGTTAAATCATCTGAATATCCAACAGATGATGTCAGAATAACTTAAGGAACTGTGACACAAGAGGAGCTGATGAATCAAATGGAAAATCCATTGTTTTCTCCTTATATGGAAACCCAAGGATTCGAGGGCCAAGAATAAGATCTTCTCCTTACGAAAAATACACATCTTGAGTGATCCGAAAGTTGTTAGGACGCAAAAAGTATCTTTAAAGGAAGCCCTAGATGTCTGGAACCTGCAGGTATTTAGTGTCAGACCTAACAACGGAAAGCAAAAAAGGAGACACCCGACTCTCCCTATGCTCGGATAAGTAACTCATTATAGAAAGAGAAAACAGGAATAAATAAGGCGGATCCCAGTACTCAGAATGCAGCAGATTACAGTAGCGTTGGCCAAATCATATATTAGATGCCCAGTTTTCAACCAAAAATGGAGTTGACTCCAGAGAGTCAAAGTTGTCTATGGACACAGTCTACAGACCAGAGCTCAGGAGAGCCTCCACTTTTTCTATAGAAGAAACCACTGATCCATCACTAAAGTAACAAGGGAGTTTGGTTCCCTTGCATTTTTGTCTCCAAAGAAGTTACTGCTGTGGTAAGCATGAATCTTGATTTGCCCTAGAATTAGTCAGTTAGGGACAAGTGTATGTAGCTAGGCCCTGGATTGAAAGAACCATGACCAGAGTATGTACTTGTAAGAAAGCCTTAGGGTATTGAAATATAATCTCGGTGATTTGATATGTATGAATATAAATAAAAACAGTGGTTTAATGTTAAGTTTGTCTACTCTGTTTGTCACATTGGGATGCCCTCCATTTACCTCTAATTTTAAGGAAAAAGAAACCCCTAGCAGTTCCGAGAACCGGAGCCCAGGTTACGCAACCCCATAGCTGTTCTCTACATCCCAAAACTAATGTTACACGGCCACTCCCGGATGGAGGTGACCTTTGCTGAAAGGGGGAGTGGGTAACATTTTGGTGGCAATGGTAGGATGCTTTATAAAAGAGGGCTCTATAAATGTGGTCATAATTGTGTTGTAATTGAGTTTATTGCATTGGAATTAACATGTATCAGAGTGACAAGTAGGCAGACAGTGTAATGGATAGTGAATGATTTTTTGAGGGAACCAGTAATTTTGCAAATGAGACTATGAGTAAACTTCAAACAATACTATAGGCATGTTTGGTATTATTGGACTTGTACAACAGACGACTATCAACTGAATATCTCATTAGGGCATTTACCCCCACTATTGTAAAATTTGTGAAATCCTGTTTTGTATGGTGTCTAACGGCTTAAAATTGAAAGGGAAAGTTGGAAAACTTAGAAAAAGGAGAAAAGGGATGAATTTTTTAATTTCCCTCACTTTTGTTGTAATTGCCACCACTTTTGTAATTTGATCAAAATTGATGTTACAAGTGATTGATGTCCAAGTGACATGTTAAACTACTTAGCTTAAGAAAAAGACCCTAAATAATAATACTTTCTTTCTAAATGTAGCACTTACTGACTAAAAAAAGTTGGACAAATCCCCTCAAAAGAAACCTATCGAATTACTTCATTTTAAGGTAGGAATTCATTGGGAGTGGTGGTGAGGGCCTAAAATGTCCAAACATTTTGTAAAAGGGCCAAAAGGGTCTTAAGTTGAGAAAAGCTCAAAAAAGTGTTTTTTCTCAATTCTGATTGTTTTTACTTATTTTCCATGACTAAGTGTAGAATTGCAGCGGTCCTAAGGATATTCGTGGGTAGTAAGACACAAATAAACTGTATTTTAGCATGTAATGCAAAGGACATTATCATTATGCTCTAGGATAGTAAATCCAAGCCCCCTCCCAGCCCTCAAGCAGCTTCTACACCTCTAGCCTCACTTGATACCAAGATTTCTTCTGGTAACAGTGATTCCGGAGAGAGGTTTGAGATTTATGAAGACGATTTATCATTTTCAAAGGGGGATACCACCCTCATTTACACAGAACATGAGCAGGTTACACCCTCGAGCATCTTTGGAAGCAGAGATTCTCCAATAGATGTATTAGATATAACCCTGGATGAAGTACAGAGGTTAGCAGAAATGCCTGTGGCTAATGGTGAAAACATGGCAGAAAAGGCTGTACCCAATAGTGGCAATATGAAGCATCAAGGGTTGATACATTCAATTCCCTTTTTCGATGGTGGAACCAAAACAGATGTTAATAGCTTCTTTGACCAAGTAGTAAATGTTGCCAAGCTAGGTAACTGGTCTGATGAACAAAGAGTAAGAATTGCTCGATGTCGGATGACAGGAGTAGCTTTAAAAGTTGCACATAGTAAAGCAATTAAAAGCATTGGAGTGCTTAAAGAGTTTAAGGATGCAATCATTAAGAGATTTTTATACATACATCCAACTACACAATTAATGGATATGACAACTTGCATACAAATAAAAGAAGAGCATCCAAGAGACTTTGCGAATAGATTACAGATGCTGGCTGACAAGTACTTTGTGGACATTCTAAAGGATCCCGTAAATAGAGCTGCTTCGAAAGAATTGTACGAAGCACAGCTATTGGGACAATACACCACATGAATAAGAGATACTGTGGGTCATATTGTGCTGACAAGGAATCCAACAACCTTCCTTAAAGCAATAGAGGTGGCAATCCAAGAGACTGAAAATGATAAACTTAAAGGAGGATACCACCAAGTCAGAGGAGCTGAGGACGGATCCTATATTAGCAGCAGAGATTAGCATGTTGATGAATAGAATTGCCCAATTAGAAGTGTGTGCAGCAGGTCAAAGTGATTCAGAAAAGAATAGACAAGTTTGTGCATGTAATGGAAACAGAGGCTAAGGAGAAGCCCTGGGTGAATTACAGAACAATAAAAACCTAACTGGATGGATAGACAAGCTTGTCCATTTAATGGTGTTGTATGTCAACTTTGTAACAAGATAGGGCATAAAGCAGACAAACATTTCCAAAGAGTGGAGAAAATCACCCAGAATAATAGAAGGGTTAAGTTTTTTAACTGTGAAACAGCAGGACATTACACCCGGGAATGTTGCCAGCTGAAATGCAGCCATTGTTAAAGAATGGGGCATGTGGAAAGGAACTGCTGGACCAAAAATAACTCAAACAGGTCCCAGCCAAAAACTTTCAGCAAGGGGACATCAATTGGCCCCCTCAAGGAAAACCACAGTAGCACATTTAGGAGGATGGTCAAATCAGCATCCGGAAGGTGATGTAACAATTACATTACAGATAGGGAAGAGAAGTTATACCTTTTGGTAGACACAGGAAGTCAAGTAACACTCTTGTGTGGGTAAAGTGTGAACGACCACCTAACCTCATCCGCGGTAGTACCATAAACTACTTATAGGGGAATTTCAGGAGAAAGATTGCAGGCGATAGGTAAAGATACTTTGGAATTGAAAGTCGGAACAATGAAATTTTGGCACCCTTGTGTATTTGTTGATCAGGCTCTATTTGGAAACATAATTGATGGGATATTAGGAGCTGAATTTTTGGAAAAACAGGGAGCTTTATATCGAAATTGGTAAATCACTCTCATTTAGGGAGAAACTGTGGGAGAAAATTAGATTTGGGACATCACCAACTGCCAGCCCTGAATTCACCTCACTAAGTTACATCAAGAGTTTAAAGAAGTTCTCGCTGGATGCAGGCCAGGTGGCTGTAATTAAATGTTGCTTAAGCAAACCACCAAAAGTAACTATCTATCAGGTTGTTGACAAAATAAGGGGAATTTTAAAAAATAAATTTGACCGTTCAGAGAAGTATATGTATGGTTGATAAAACTGGCAGAGTTGCCATGCATTTGCTGAATTTTTCAAGGAAATCTCTATACATAGAGGAAGGTGCATATATAGCAAGTATAGCACCATTGGAAACAAAATCAAACAATGAAAAACAAAATACAGAGACATTAGATGTTCTCCTAGATCAAGCTGATTTGGGTGACTTGGACAAATATTAGAGAAATAAGTTACAGAAAGTAATTAGTAAGTATTCCAGTGTGATACAAAATGTGATATAAAATGTAAAGAAGACTGTCTATGCAACTCTGGTTCGCCTTATCTTGGAATATTGTGCTTCTATATCGAACACTCACAGGATGGTTCATTTTCAGAATATAGATAAGTCCGTTGTAGGGCAGCATGCCAAGATTTCCTATTTTAACCTAATTAACAGAACTGTATAAGATTTAAGAAAACAAAGTGTGGTTGTCACGAATTCTTGTCCATTCTGTAATCTATAATCATATATTTGACATCACAGCCTCACCAAAAGTTGCATTAGGGGTACTTAAACAGACCCCAAAATTTTGCACATGTCTGCAGTTTAATCTGTTAATTGGAGCTATTCTACATGTGCTGATGCAGTTTTCAATATGATGCCTTCTAATTGACTGGAAATAATGCAATAGAGCTTTTAAAAGTGCTGGAGAAAGATGGAAGTTTTAACTGCAAGTTGCTCTGGCAGTCTATCTTGGCAGGTTTGTACAAGCTGCATGTGTGATAATTTTATTGTAATTTTGGAATTAAAACCACCAACAATGCTTCCTTGCATAGCAATTAAAGCAAATCTGGAATTTGCACACACAAGAATTTTCTAGGACCCAACCTGGTGGACACAATAACCCTCTTACAAGAAAACCCGGGTCAGGGCTTCGTGCAAAAACACCGATTTAACGCAAATTGATGGTAGTTAGAAGTTCGAGGTTCCCGCACTCTCACTCTCAACATTTGAATAAACAAAACATACACTCCTAGGAGGTGAATTGCAAATCCACTATTACCGAGAGGGTAAGTGGCGCTCCTTAATCAAACCAAAGAAGCGACCACCGTATGGTGCTAATGCTTTGATAACAACCTTAGCTTACCAAGCCTCAGCTCCGGGAAAATGCAATTACCTTATGTGACCCGGACCCTTGGAACTCGGGACCAGGGGGTCAGAAGAACTTTCAACTTATCCGAAATGTAGATATTCTGAAAATAAAGTTCTACCAAAACAATATGGCTTTATGCCTCACTTCCCATAGTGGGATTAACGAATAAACCTAAAGTAAAGAAAGTAAAGACATATACGAGCCATGTGGCAGACCCTTTGTTTTATTTAGGCGTAATGTCTGAGTACAATGGGTAAACCCTTTCACCCAAAGTACAGTCATGTAAGAGAAAAAACTTCAAATGTAATGTTTCAGCACCATGAAACTAAATCACAAAATACATACAATTCCAAATGGAAGTTGATTAGATTTTTCCTTATTTCCTCAAATGCGACAAAAACCCTCTTTTGTAGAAACACCAAAAAGAAACCACTACCACCCTTGGCAGTAGCTCAGAGAAGAAGACAATTTTAAGGAAAGACAAAGAGAAAAGGGTCCACACAATTTTTGCAAAAAAGGGAGTTAATCATAGCTGTCTGGCATTTTTGAATAAGGCCGCCTGCTGACATCAGTAGGATCTCAAGCTAGGGCGCATCAGCTAGTTGCTGCTGAGTTCAGTGGGGATAAATTCAAACATTTTTTAAATTTGACGCACTTTCCTATAACCCCGTATAGGTGACACCACATTTACCTGATGGTAAAATGTCCCGCTGTCAAAACCCTTTTACAGCATGTTTCAACGTGCCATGATGACGCCCCCAGGGGTTCCCACCCACACAGCAACACACAGGGTGGTGGCCCACAAACAAGTGCCGAGAGGGCATGACCAAACACCATTACGAACGGTGATTTACACATAAAACAACACCTTCTCTTAAAGAGACGTTCGATGATTTGCTCTTAGTTTTGATCAGCTCCCGGTGGTTCACATAACCCCAAAAGACGAGCACACCGTTGATGTGCGGAGCCATAAAGTCCTTTAGTTAACAGGTCAGCTGGCATATCTTCGGTGGACATGTACCGAATGTCTATGCTGCCATCCTCGAGAGCTTCCTGTACAGAATGGTGACGCACGTCTATGTGCTTAGTCCTCGAGTGAAAAACTGGATTTCGAGCCAGCTTGTGGGAACCTTGGTTGTCATTAAAAATAAATGTTGGCTCCACGTTTTTCACACACGCAATCCCAGGAAGCCGCCATCGTAGGTATATGGCTTCCTTAGCACCATCACTAAGGGCAATATACTCGGCCTCTGTGCTGGAAAGTGCAACTGTTCGCTGCTTTCTTGATTCCCAGCTGATGGCAGCACCACTTAGGACGAGGAAGGCATATCTGGTGTATGAACGCCAGTCAGCGGTATCCCCGCTCCAGTTGGCATCTACATACCCGATCAGAGTTGACTCTTCTGCACCGTAGAGGAGGCCTAGGGTCTTCGTCTTCTGGATGTACCTCAATGCCCGCTTAACCGCTTCTACATGAGGCTTCTCGAAGCAGGTGTTGAATTGACTTAGCATACTCACACCGTATGCCAAATCAGGACGTGTACACGTGGCCAAATACATTAGGGATCCGACTAAGCTTTGATATGGAAAATGCACATCAGGCTTGTCCTCCCCTGCTTTATCTGGCCAAACTAATTTTGAGTTCAAGTCGACGAGTGTCAACCCAGGTTGACACTCGATCATTCCGAATCGCTGAGCACCTTCTCCGCATATTATGACCGATTCGAACACATTTCGTAACCGGGTCTTGGCTGAACTCGATGCCCAAACAGTAGTGAAGTGGACCCAGGCCCTTCATCTCGAAAAGTTCGGACAGCCTGGATTTAATTTGTTTCATCCATTTATCGTTGTTTGTCGCGATGATTATGTCGTCAACATAAATGCTGACAATGATAACCTGCTCCCGCATTCGATAAACGTAGACGCAGGGATCCACATCAGTTGGTTTGAGGCGCATATTTTAGGATCCTGCAGACTTTGTTTTCACTATTTCCGAGTTTAGCAAGCCATCCTTTGGCTTTCTCGGATAGATCACCCTTCTCATGGATGATTTGTGTCAACGCGTCACGGAGGCCATCAGGAACTTCCATAAAGAAAACCTGCGGAATTTCACCATTTAGATATGCCGTGGTGACGTCTATCTGATGCACTATTAATTTTTCATTCGCGAACACTGCCATCATGGCACGGATTGAAGGACCGTACGGCCGGAGCGTATGTCTCGATGTAATCCATAACTGGGATTTGTGTGTAGCCTTTGGCTACGAGTCGAGCTTTCCTCCTCTAGACCATCCCATTGGCCTGGAATTTGGTTCGGAATATCATTCGGGAACCGATAAGTCGACGACTGTCCGATTGTTCTTGGATCTCCCAAGTGTCAGATTTTAAGTGGGCCCGAAAGGGCTTCGTGAGCAAGTCCGCAAAGTTGAACTTGGTGCCCACGAAGCAAATATTGAATAACATCCTTCGGAAATGGTCTCTGATGAACCAAAGTTTCATCACGAAGTATTTGGTCGTGTTGTTCTCTACCTAGCTCCTTATCACATTAATCGCCGACTCGTTGTCGAGGAACAAGGCTAGTTCCTGGATGCCGTCAGGCAAAAAAAGATGTGCCTCTTCCAAGAACTCACACAGCCAAAGAAGCGTGACCAACCGAGGCCATGATCTCGGCCTCCATGGTCGATTGAGCTATTATGGTCTGACGCAAAGACCTCCAGCACACCGGGGATTGGCTTATTATTACCAATATCCTGGAGAAAGAGCTACTTGTATCCACGTCGGACCTCCAGGATGCGTCAGTGAACGCTCTGACCTTGACATCATGACTCTTAAAGAGCACTAGACCTTTGTTTTTAGTCTGTCGCTTATAGTTGACTAAGTTCTCCACCTGATGCCAGGCCTGTAAAGACGGCGAACTACTGAACTTCGCTAATGTATTAACGACGACCAAGATGTCTGGTCGCGTCATCCTGGCCACATATAGCAATGAGCCTAAAACACTCCGATATGGATACGGAATCGCCTCTTCCTTATTACTCATGAATTCACGAGAGAAGACCGTTCCTACTTGAAGAGGCTCCTTAACATGTTGCGTAGGGATCATGTCTAGTTTCTGACTGAGGGCGTCAATCTACGGCGGATACATGACTCGGATAGCTTGAACGGCTGTCTGGTTGAACTGTTCGGCTACCCCATTCATATGTGGAGAGTTGACATTCGTGCGCAGATGTCTAGTCACCATTCATATAATCAAATACTTAAGTCGCACCACCCCATGACAACAGCATCGGGTTGCACAGGTCCGTGTGAACGATTTCCGATTTTGATAGTTTGTGGCCCACCGTTTGGAAAGGCTTGACACTTTCCTTCCCGGCCACGCAGATGCTGCAGGGATCCATCTTCTGTGGTTCCCCAAATTCAAGTCTTAGTACAGCATGAGTACTCCTCATGGAGTTCAGTGCACCCATTGACAGATGGCAGAAACGTTTGTGCCAGAGCTGACAAGCTGTGCCAAACCTTTTTAGTACAGCCATTTATGCCTGGCTTTTGCTCTCTCCAGAGGATTCCTCGTACACATAAAGGTTCCCTCGTCTGGGGATGAACATTACCACAAGCCCGTCCTTATTCGTCACTGTCGCACCCTTGAAGGTTAAGTTCACAGAATTTCCTTTCTCTGCGATCCGTGCTACAGATAGTAAATTTGTCCGTAGTCCAGGGACGTGCAGTACATCATTCACTGGGATGGGGAGGATATTTCGTTCCACATTGGCATTAAATTCAAAATCTCCATGGCCCAGAAAGGAAATAGTATCCTAGCTCACCAGACACAATGTTCCTGATTTTGGGGTAAAGTTCTTGAGTGTGTCCCGATAAGCTGTCATGTGTGACGTCGCTCCAGTATCCAAAAGCCAGGCATTCCTGTATCCATTTGAAACAGAAATAGCGACCTCCACTTCAGTGGAGATGAATGCTGATCCTCCCGCAGCATCATTGTTTGCATGCGCCGCAAACAATGCTTACATTTCTGGAAAGTCAGCCATGCGATGTCCAGGTTGCAAACATTTGAAGCATGCAAAAGGAGCTTTTCCCGCTGCGCTCTTCGGTTTGGCCTTCAACTTAGGTTTAGGTTACGGGACAGTCAGCTGGTTTGTTGGGGCAGATTTCTTTTTCTTTTTAGATGATGTCTTCCCCGCAAACATGGCGCTCCTGTCAGCTGAACCGCTGGAAGACTCACCATTTGTGCCGTCGCCCTGACGGATGTGGCGTCCCAAGTAACCCTCGTCGTTGGGCCAATGTTGGGTAGTGGTTGGCACCATTGGCAAAGAGTTGGCATTAGCAAACGTATATTGGCCCAACGTTGGCTCAACGTTGGGTGGCAACCGTTGGCAAAAGCTTAGCAATGTTATGTTGGCTCAACGGTTTCTGCCAACCAGCGGCAAATTGTTGGCACATTTAAGTTGGCCCAACATTGGCTCAACGTCAAGTGGCAACCGTTGGCAAAAGCTTAGCAATGTAATGTTGGCCCAACGTTGTCTGCCAACCAGTGGCCAATTGTTGGCAAACGTATGTTGGCCCAACGTTGGCTAAACGTCGGGTGGCAACCGTTGGCAAAAGCTTAGCAAAGTTATGTTGGCCCAACGTTGTCTGCCAACAAGCGGCCAATTGTTGGCCAATGTATGTTGGCCTAACGTTGGCTCAACGTCGGGTAAATGGAATTGTCGCAATGCTTTGTGTAATAACCCTATTTTATACCCCTCTACCTCTTACTTCTTCCTTACTTCCATCAAACACAAGTTGACCCAATGGCTTTGAGGTAAGATGTTGGTTTGCCATGCCTATGGTCAGTGGTTCAAACCCCTCTTGCTGTATGTATTTTTAAGCTATTTATTGTATTTATATATGTTCATCTATGTATGTATGCATGGTTAAAAATGATGTGACGTCATTATTCATGGTTTCATAAATGATTTAATTAAAAATTTGAATATTTGAATTTACCGCCTAATTTATAGAGACATTTATACATTGGCTAACATTGGCTGCTAATGTTGGCCCAACATTTTTCCTATATTTTTGAAAACATTTAGGATATAATAATTTATTAGCCAATGCTGGCCCAACAAAAATGCTTCATGATGCAATGTTTGCCCAACATGTAGGGTTGATGTTGGGCCAATGTTGGCATGCCAACCTTGTTATGTTGGCCCAATGTTGGCATGCCAACCTAATTATGTTAGCCCAATGTTAGCACAACATATAGGGCCAATGTTGGGCCAACATGATTTGGTTGGTATGTCAGCATTGGCTCAACGTTGGCCCAACATTGGCGCCTTATGTTGGACCAACATTACACAATGGAGCAATCCTATGTAGGCCCATCGTTGGTTTACCAACATTGGGCCAATTTAATTTGGTTGGCATACTAACATCGCCCCAACATTGGCCCAACATTTTTGTGTTACCTGGGGTGTCTTCGCTTGATGAAGGACTTTTAGCCGGATGTCGTCCAGTTTTGGCAATTCATCCCTGGACTCCATAGCACACACGAGGCCGCCGAAAGACTTTGGAAGTGCAAGGATGAGAAGCATCGCGTAGACTTTCTCCGGTAGGACAAGTCCATACTGGGTCAGTTTCTCTGCACGATCAAAGAAACTGTCCAGAAACTCTTTAAGGGTCGCCGTTTTCCTGCTGCTTTGACGTCAAAAAATTGCGGAGTAATGTCATCTTACCGACCGGAGTCCGGTCAGCATAGATTGCCTCCAAATTTTGCCAAATATCCCGCGAGCTATTGAGGCTTTGGACCTGCTTTAACTCACTAACAGAGATGGCCAGAAGGAGGCGAGACACTGCTTTGCTGTCCTTCTCATCCCATGCAGTTTGGGCTGCTTCTGCCACTGCAGTTGATGCAGAGTCGGTGGGGTCATCCGCGGGCCGCAATTTAGCCCTGGAAACAATGCCCCACAGTTTTTCTATGTTGAATACGCAACGCATATGAACATGCCACGTGTCATATTTGATACGGCTAAACTTATCGATCTTGGCTTCCGATCCCATCTTGAAAACCAGGGTACGCGTTTGTCGCACAGGGTATGAAACACAATTGTTAATAGAGCTTCTTGCTCACTGCACTGGTGAATTTGCTAACACTTTACAGAAAAACGCCAGAACAGGATTTACAAAAACAATTTTATCACAGTCATATATTCCAACCAAGTCAACCAGAAAACTCTTGGCTAGCAAAAACTCAGACATGCGCGCAGTGGAAGCGTGCTGGGCCCATAACCTGTTGTAATTTTGGAATTAAAACTACCAACAACGCTTCCTTGCATAGCAATTAAAGCAAATCTGGAATTTGCACACACAATAATTTCCTAGGACCCAACCTGGTGGACACTTAACCCTCTTACTAGTAAACCCGAGTCAGAACTTCGCGCAAAAACACTGATTTAACGCGAATTAATGGTAGTTAGAAGTTCGAGGCTCCGCACTCTCACTACCAACATTTGACTAAACAAAACATACACTCCTAAGAGGTGAATTGCTAATCCACTATTACCGAGAGGGTAAGTGGCGCTCCTTAATTAAACCAAAGGGGCGACCCCCGTATGGTGCTAATGCTTTGATAATGACCTTGGCTTACCAAGCCTCGGCTCAGGGAAATCGCACTTACCTTAATTAACCCGGACCCATGGAACTCAGGACCTGGGGTTCAGAAGAACTTTCAACTTATCCGAACTGTAGATATTCTGAAAATAAAGTTCTACTAAAACAATATGGCTTTGTTTCACTTCCCATAGTGGGATTAACGAATAAACCTTAAGTAAAGAAAGTAAAGACATATACAAGCCATGTGGCAGACCCTTTGTTTTTTTAGGCCTAATGGCCGAGTACAATGGGCAAACCCTTTCACCCAAAGTACAGTCATGTATTTAAAGAGAAAAAACTTATAATGTAATGTTTCAGCACCATGAAACTAAATTACAAAATACATACTTACAAATGTGTTGAAGAGTTTGAGATTTTGGTGACAATTCTGACATTCCAGGGTCAGTAATCAACGGTGAAACAGAGGGTCAGTGGTCAAAGATGACCTCAGGAATGCCATAAACCACATTCCTGAACTACATTGGTGCTCAGGAATCATATGAAACATTCTTCATAATGGCTATATAAACTGGACATCCACTCTACATTGTTCATTCAGCTCTTAAGTCTAGAACCAGAAGGTTCTACTTAAATGCACCAGTTTATACCAGCGTGTTTATACTGCAGTGCTTAAGCAGGATTGTGCTTCTGCAACCAGTGTGTTCTCTACCAAACAGTTCTTCAACCGGCCGCCGAAGAACAACATAGCAAACACGGTTCTTTTAAGAACCTAATAACCTGGAAGAGAGCCATAGGCAGTAATAACCTTTACTAACCAACAAAATGGAAGTTGATTAGATTTTCCCTTATTTCCTCAACACCAAATAGAAACCACTGCCACCCTTGGCAGTAGCTCAGAGAAGAAGACAATTTTAAGGAAAGACAAAGAAAAAAGTGTCCACACAATTTTTGACAAAAAAAGGGGGTTAATCATGGTCCTCTGCCTTTTTTTAATGAGTCCGCCTGCTGACGTTAGTAGGATCCCAAGCTAGGGCGCATCAGCTGGTTGCTGCTGAGTTCGGTGGCGTCAAATTCAAACAATTTTTTTGAATTTGACGCACTTTCCAATAACCCCGTATAGGTGACACCGCATTTACCTGTTGGTAAAATGCCCCGCTGTCAAAACCCTTTCACAGCATGTTTCAACGTGCCATGATGACACCCCTAGGGGTTCCCACCCACGCAGCGACACAGGGTGGCGGCTCACAAACAAGTGTCGAGAGGGCATGACCAACCCCCATCACGAACGGTGATTTACAAATAAAACAACAAATTTCACATAAGACAACTTGTGGACCTTGCTGAGCTGCTTGAATCTAATGCGCATGTGCACCATATGTGGGCTAAGTGCAGTTAGTCCAACTGCCCAAGTGAAAAGTTAGTTTGAGTACCCCTAATGTGTACCCAAGAAAATGCTGCTCACTACATGAACATGTTTGTCACAGATCTGCAACTTTTTTGCAGTGGCAGTGCTAAGTGCAGAATTAAGTGCACTATGGGATTCATACCCCACGTGACAATTGGGATTATAGTTTTTAGATTTGATTGTATTTTTTTGGCATAAATTCGCACATTATTGAAGTGAAGAGAGGAAGGTGCACGATTGTGGCCGAATTTATTTACAGAGGGTGTTTTGTCAAATTTGCATAGACTTTGATTAACTTTTAAAAAATGATCCAACTTTGGTGTATTAATTTGGTCTACTCAGTGTGTTGGCCATGATGTTCTACAACACTTCTGCACCATCAATTCCAGGTGCCAAACTCTTTTTCGGTGAGCTTTGGCATTATTTTGTTCCATTCCTGTTTACAGACTTTCCAAAGTCCATTCAACGTTGTCGCTTTTCGTTGCAACAGGCATTGTTTTAGATATCCAAATCCAAAAAAAGTCAATTGGACTTATGTCAGGTGACTTCACTGGAATGCCCTTGTTCACCAAAAAATTTATTCCAGTTGATTTCTTTACTTCCTGCAGGTACAGGGTGGTTTCTGGGCGTATGGCTGGAGGCCTTGTCATGGTGGAACATTACCAAATGAAGCTCTTTGGGATAGTTTTAGAACTTCTTTTTTCAAATAAGGTTTAAAGACTTTTTATGTAGAAGTCTGCATTGACCTTGATGCTCTTGGGAACTTTTATTAGTGGCAAGTGACCCCTTCCACACAAACCACCAACAAGCATGAAACCAACTGGCCAATCTTCTGTGCACTAGGCAAGTCATTCTTCTAGGATGTTTGACTGCGAGTCATGAAGCAGATTTTTCTCTGGCCATTACAGTTGCTCAGATAGATGTGTATGTATGCTTCATCTAAAGTGACCATGAATTCTGATTTATCTCCCGTTAGGTGGTGTTCGTACTTTATTCTGGCATTGATGATTCGATTGGCACAATGTTGAGGAAGAAGCTTGTGGCAGTACACTTTTTCACAGTTTTCATTTTTAAATCTTGGTGAATGATGTTGTTGACAGAGAAAGCAGATATCTGACATTATTTTGAATCGCCCTTTGACTCATTCGGTTAGATTTGCAGACCATTTGCTTGACTTTTTCGATGTCATGCTTTGTTTGAGCAGTTTTGGGCTTTGCACACAAGTTTTTTTTGCAAAATTTTTAAATTTCTGCCGCTTCAAACCAACATTTTTGATGATTCTATGCACAGTTGACTGGTTTATGATGATTCCACGTTTCTTCAATTCAAAAACAATAGAATTCTGCCAATATTTGAGTTTGGAAACTGTTTTTATGATGATTACTGTTTGAACACCAGTGTGAGGCACTATTATGAATTCGAATTTGATGTAATTGTATATTTTAGAACTTCATGAGTACATCAAAGTATGTGCAAAAAATATTACCATTGCATGACTGTATCAAAGGATAAAGTGTTTCAAAATCTATGCGACATGCCTGGAAACAACTGTAGAAAAATTCGAAAACCAAGCTTTGATACAGAAAACTGCACGTTAGACGTCACTTTAATTTGGTCAGAGTGTAAGCACGAGGTGCAACTTTTGCAGACACTACAAAAACTGCCTTGTTTTGCAAAAATAGGACAACGTTAAAAATCATGCAATAGACCAACAAACAAAATCTGCACAGTAAAATTAACTATGTGTGCCGAAACTTTTTCACTGTTCTTTGTTTCCAATGAGAAAAATGTTGAAGTCGTGTGTTGATAGCTGCAAACATCCAGTAGAATCCATCTGCATCCAGCAGATTTTTCGGTAAATCTCCCTGAGATTTAAGATGCTGTAACTTTGTTAATTAAATCAAATAC